>OOFB01036501.1:17972-46001 GCA_900323305.1 Trachyrincus murrayi
TTTGAATTTGACTTTTTCAGTGGGGCAAAGAGGGCAGTGATAACTAGAGCACTTCTTACAGAGGTACACCTCAAGTGCATTGTCCAAATGCCTCACAGAGTCATGAACCTACAGAAATGGCAGAAACTGTGTTATCTTTACGCAGCACAGCTTGTGGCAACACAATAAACATTTTAATAACCTACAGTATGGTCCAAAAGTCCAAGAGTCCACTACCAATAACTGCTTTAAACCTGCACTATGTACGTTTTCCCATTAGCAACCGCTAGTGGTTTGAGTTGTAGCTACAGTTATAGCTGTATAATTTTCAGATGACAGTTACCGTTGTCTGACATTTTCCCACAGTGGGGGAGATATTCTTTAATGGAGTAAATAGCTGCAGTAAAAAAGTTACTTAGGGCAGGTTTTACTTCATAATTAATGAAAACGTAATATACGTTTTCATCAATTTTCATGGCTATGCCACAGTTATCATACCGCATCCACCATTGAAGATTTTTGGGAATTCTGGAAACGGGAAGAACATTTAAAAACAATCTCTGGCCATGTTCCCAAAGTAATGAAATATGAGATAATATTAATCACTTCTACAGAATTTCATAGTATCTACGCAAGACACACTTAAATATGTGATGAAGGCAAATTGTGTACACATACTGTATATATTACATATTACATAAAATACATAAAAATAAAAATAAATAATGTGGGCTTGTATTAGTAGAACATTAGATAACTGTGTCCGGGAAGTACTTCGAACTAAAATCTATGTTTTGCTACATTGTTAGGTTAAAAGAGCTTTGGACCATACTGTACTGGTTTTTGGCATAAAGCCTTACGTCACATTTATGGCGGTGCACTACCTTCAAATTCACCCTGGCAGCTACCAGGCGAGACACAGCAGGTCTGGGCCCCTGGTCGGGGGGTCCAACATGAGGACCGGGGGGTCCAACATGAGGACCGGGGGACACAACATGAGGACCGAGGGGTCCAACAGGAGGGCTTGGGGGCACAACAGCTGAGACAGGGCACTCTTCAGGTGAGCTGGGGTGCCTGGCGGCTGGGCAGGGATGCCTCTTAATGTGACTGGTGTAGTCACACCTTCTAACAATGAATTTGGGGCAACTGTGACAATGATAATGGGGTTTGTCATGGCAGCCAAGGTGACATTTATACACTTTGAAACCTGAAATGAGTAAAGGAGGAATATAAATTACAACATGTTGGTTTCCACAACTAAACATATTTTGCACACTTTTCATTTTCAAGTTGTAAGTCAACAAGAAACAACATACACAAGCATATAACCAAGTCTTCAAGGCTACATGTCTCAGCAGACTTGCAGAGCTTTTAAATCAACCAACATGTTAAACAGCAGAGAGGTACCAATGAGAGTCACAAGATAACAAAAAACAAAGAAGGCAGAGAATAATTACTTACGCCCATGAACAACTGTCCATGTTAAATGATTCTGGATGTGTCCCACTGACTCGTGTGCAGCTTTGAATTTGACTTTTTCAGTGGGGCAAAGAGGGCAGTGATAACTAGAGCACGTCTTACAGAGGTACACCTCAAGTGCATTGTCCAAATGCCTCACAGAGTCATGAACCTACAGAAATGGCAGAAATTGTATTATTATAAATTGTACAGCTTGTGGCAACACAATAAACATTTGAATAACCTACAGTATTGGTCCAAAACTCTGGGGCCACTACAAATAACTGCTTTAAATGCATAATTAATGAAAGACTAATAGAGGTTTTCGTCAAATTGCATGGCTATCCCACCACAGTTATTAGATCTTTTCCTTATCCATTTTACAGTTTTGGACCATACTGTATATTCGTAAAGAAAACCAAAAGGAAAACCATTGGGACAACAGCTTGTGACAACCAACCCCACAATGGCGTTGTTTGTCACAAGGTGTCAGTCTCTGATGGATTGTAAACTTTTCATGAATTAAACTACACAGATAACAAGGTATACCCACTTTTACCCAAACCTAAAGCTTTTAAAAGCTAAGTCTTGGATTCCTAGATGAATTGACTTAGGTAAACTGCATTCCCTCTCGCATGTATGCATTGTTTTAGCAAGCTCGCTAACCTGCCGGCCCTCTGCCATGTTGGGCTCCAAGTCGCACGTAAATCTGCAGAGAGAAATTGCATTGTACTTTATTTGTTTATTCATATCTCATCATAACCTAACACATAGGCTACTTTTCACATTGACGTCAATTACCTTCGGTTCTTCCACGCCTTGGTTCTTGTCACGTTGTTTGCGTTTCTATTTAGATGCCGCCGGTTAACCAATCAGATGTGGGAACGAACAAGCCCCTCCCACATGCGGCTGCGCTGTAGCCACAAACACACTTGGAGGTATCCGCCCACTGACGGCTAGCTCCGGTCTGCAGAGCCCCAGACGCACTCTGACGTCAGCTTTACAACATCGCTGTTATTTTCCCTTATTAATCATCCTACAAGTAAAAAGAAAACTGTCAAAAGTTACTCGGACTTATTTAAAGATGATTCATTTTCTTTCATTATTTTTTAATGATCTTTAATCGTTTTTTTTAATAGGTTTTACATTTGTATTCACCCCTGTTGTATTTTGTTTTATACTTTTATGCTAGAAAAGGGCTGTTTTCAGAAGTAGCATTAGTAGATCACATTGTCCCCGAGGGTGCAATTAGTTCGAGGGTAAAACAGATTGTAACTTCGTCTAACTTCTTGTATTGGCCTACACTTCGATACTGATGCAAAAATGTTGAGACATAGCCTCACCATAGAATGACAGTGAAATGGCCTGATCTTCCATTTTACAAAACACACCATTTTTTATTGAATTATTTTTATTAATAGGAAATACATAGCCTACACAAGTAATCGGGCCTCAATTCTCCCCTTTTCTCCTAGAACATCTTCTAAGATGTCTTGCATAGGCCTAATCTCATCATCATGCTATATTCCAAATTATAAAAAATACACAAGGTGACACATTATAGTCACATACTTTTAACATACATGTGGAAAAAATGTCTAAGAAAAACAGAAACTAGAATGAAATAGAACTATATTATCTTATGTAGCCTACATTTATATTGTAATTCATGATTTTCCTTCTTGGTGACAAATTCCACTATAAATAAATAACATAGCTCTGAATTCTTAATGCCTTTATTTATAGGCCTAATATACACAATTTAAATAACTACTCAATTATGTCAAAGCATTTTTCGGCTTGCACATTCCCATGATCATTAACATAACTTCCATTCACTTACCACAAATATTTGTCTTGATAACAAAATGGGTAGAGCTCACCATTCCCTTATTACATGAACATTTGAGATAACATTTCTTTTACCACAGGGTTCATTGAACAAAACGGTCTCTACTTCCTTCCAGGAGCCACCGTCGCAACCTGCTCTTCCTCTTCTTTCCTCCCCAGCAGCTTGTTGAGGAGTTTCTGAAAGATGCCGCTGAACGAGGGGCTGGAGAAATAGTACACCAGGGGGTTAAGGACGCTGTTGAAGTAGGTGAAGCACACCGATGTGTAGAAGGCCAGGTTGGCCTCCCTGAAGTGTCTGCACTCGCTGTACCAGGTCTTGAGGATCCACACGGCCACGCGGGATATCGTGCTGGGGAAGAAGCAGGTGACGAAGATCAACGCCACGGCCAGCACAAACTGCACGGCCCGCTTGATCTTCCCTGTGGCGTCTATGGTCTTGTTCCTCAGCTGCCACAGGATGCTGATCGTGCAGAACGCCACGATGGTTGTGGGCAGGAAGAACTGCATCACGTAGAAGGTGTTGTGCCACGTGGAGAGAGGGCTGTATCCCATGCAGATGTTGAAGCTCTCGCACTGTGTGCGGTTGTTGCGGTAGAAGAAGTGGCGGTCGGAGAGCAGGTAGCCCGTGGCGAGGATGATTAGCCCCCACAGGGCCAGGGACACCCAGAAGGCGTAGCTCAGCCCCATGCGGTTGATGGGGTGTAGCGGGTGGACGATCTTGAAGTACCGGTCCACGGCCACCGCGGTGAGGAAAAAAATGCCTGCGGCGCGATTGGCCGCCAGCAGGAACAGTAGGATCCGACAGGGGATGTCGCCGTACAGCCAGTCCTTACCCCTGCGGTAGTAGTCGGCCCGGAAGGGCAGGCAGAACAGCACGATGGAGTCCGCCACGGCCAGGTGGGTCAGGTACACCGAGTTGGGCTTCCAGTTGTCCATGTGGAAGACGAACATCCACAGCGCCACAATGTTCCCCAGCAGCCCGAAGATGAACTCCAGCAAGAGGATAGGAGGCAAGAGCAGATCCAGGATGGGGGACTCGAAGGCGCAGCAGATTTCCACCGCGGTGAGGTTTAACATTTGAGACATTGCGGCAGCCCCGCAGGTCAATTGCCACCGTCTGCTGCTCTTAATAGTGTCAACAGAGATGGCTAGATTGATTGCTTTAGCCAGGGGTCAGCTGTGTGTGTGTGTGTGCGTGCGCTCATGCAAACTAATCTGACATGTAAAAGTATAGGGTTGGCACACAAATGCGCACAGTATTTATGTACTAAAACGTCATCTCGGGGGAGGTGACGTTTGCACAGGGGAATATGGATACAAGTGTACACTATATTCGTCTAGGGACATCGCCATCATTATAAAACTATTATGATAAGGAAGACGCACACGCGAGGGGATCAAACCAGATGCAAAGTCCCTGAAAAACAACCAGCTTGTGGTTAGTTACCAACTTGGTCACAAGCATTACTGATAACCGACATCTAAATCAAAACTTGGCCGTTAAAACCTTCTTGAAAAAGGTGTTGACGGATTGGTTTAGAAAACGTATACAAATAATAAATAGTGACCAGGTGAATGAGACTGAAATTTATTAGCCTAGATTTGTGTTGAGAGAAATGGGAGGGATTCACATCATACCACAGCTTTTGGCAAATGAGAAAGCAGCTATCAATAACTAAAAATGCCAAGTCAGTGGCCCTTGTCCACAGTATTTATATACAGTAAATAAAATAGATATAAAATGATTCTTTTTTTTTTTTAATGTTAACGTGTACATTTGGCCAAGGGTTTGCTGTTACAGGTCACATCCATATCAGTACAAGTGCACATTAGGTTTTCACTTCTTCACTTCTCCCAAATCATCAATGCTGTCGTCATCGACCTAAAAAGAGAAGAGATTGACTCATTTTTGTGTGTTTTGTTAGCCTCCGTCTTTCTAAAGGCCACGAACCAACCAAGCACTAAAGAAGTAACAGGCCAAAAGAAACCCCCCTTTCTAATTGTCCTGCCATGTCATCCATAGCAAACATATTTGCTTGCGTTTGTTTTGGCACCACTTTTAAGACTTGATACGGCCTACACATTATTACATAATTATTTGTTTAGCTCAATCATCCCTTTATAATTGCTGATTAAATACTGGTTCCAAAATAAACAAAAAAGGTACATTTGACTTGAATTTGATTGATTTTTCCTTATGTTTAAAGGTAGTAGAAGTGCACCACTCACCTCTGGCCACTTCTCCTGAATGACGTCAATGATGTCATCTGTAAAGTCTCCCTGAATAATGATCTCATCCTCCGCAGTCACTGAGGCTCCACAGGAGAACTTCTGGGCGAAGAATCGCTGAGCATCCTTAAGTTCGATGTCTGAAAGCATATTGAAAACACAATAGAAACCCAGAGAACTGCATTGAGAACCAATTGCACCAATGCTAGTTATTGAATGGAACCAATGCTAGCCATCTGTATTTGATAGCACTCGTCGGATGTATTCTTCTTACCAAACGTTGCCAGGCCACACACTCTTGTGACGTATTTCTTCTTGGCCCGCGGGATCTTTGCTATTGTGACTTTCTGTGGTACGGTTTTCTTTTTCTGTTTAATCTGGCCTCTTCCGCCTGGGGAAAAAAAAACACAATCAATAGGTAAAAAAGGTTTGTGGAACCAAGTAACATTGTCTACATCTTCATATTGCTAGTACCTATACATTCATTCAGGTATTAGATGATATTTTCCATTTGCATTCTAGTCCCTTATAGCAGACCCTTTTGTCCAAAGCAATTTACAGTGAATTCGGATACATGTCATTAATTAAGGATGCCTGCAGGTAGGCCACTAGCCTGCAGGTAGGCCACTAGCCACTACACTACCCTGTCCCTAGTAGTGGAAAACACTCCTAATTGAAATATCATATGAACCTCTCTTCTGTTTCTTCTTCTCCTCCTCTTCCACTGCCGGGGGCGCCTCTCCGGTCACTACCTCTGGCTTCGGTAGGTTCCCTTGGGGGCCTGCGAGACAGGAAAAGAGGATTGATAATAAATACACGATAATCAATTGATGGACGCAATCAGACTGGTATTTATAAAGCCTCAGCATGCTACTGTGACACCGGAAGCAGTATTCCTTGTGTCTTTGTGAAAGACACTACAGGCTGTAACCTACTGGACACTTGGTAACTGGTGATTAAGCTAGGTATTATTAGCTTGCCATTAGTGGTAGAAAAACTCAAATCGGTGAAAATGTGTTATATCATACAATGAGGTTTCAATGGCACATGCGTTAAAAAATGTATGCCCCAGATAGAATGATCGCTTATTGCAATGGACAGCACTCTGACTTTGCAAGTCACAGTTCACTGTATTCGAATAGTAGTCACACATTAGAATATTGTAGAGCAAAACTTCAACCATTCCCTCCTCTGCCACTAGGGGCTGCTGATACCTACAAATATAGACAACATAGGCTACATACATGCATACAAATCTCCCTTGGAAATATGTGTGGAATGGAATAATACCTAATATTGTTGAGTCAATTTATTATTTCTACATTTATTTGGTTGCTCAATTTGATGTATATGTAATCATACTGAAATGCATGACATGGCGTGGATCTTTACATGACATTTACACACCAGGATCTATTTATAAATGATAATCTAGTTATAGAAGGAGATCCATTTGTAGAAGACATCGCCGCTAGCAAAAGCACCTGAAGGAGTTCCCTCTCTCATTGTCTATGCCAACCAAAACATTAATTAATTAATGCCGTCTGTTACTTTATGAGGCCAACCTTTCTTTCGGATGCAGGAGCTAACTAGCACAACGATTATTCATATATATACGAATAGCCATCCAAACGTCTGTTTTGTGGACGCTGTAGACTAGATTGTTTAAATTAGTTCTTTGAAAGACACAGCCATACCTGGCAGGTCTGAGAGGGAAACAAAATTTAATATTTTAGCATATGACGTGTCCCGTCACATATTACATAATATATGGCCGGTACTCACCTACAGTCAACCTGGCAAAGATATCTGGAAAGTTCTTCTCGAGCCAGTGCCTGCATTTGGCTGGCTCTGGCATGTACTCACAGTACTGCAAACACAAGGGTACAATTACATCACTTTACTTCCACAATACTATATGGTAGAAATATACAATTAAGTTAATAACAACGGTGTGATGAGAAACTACATCATTAATATTTGTATATTTACCTCTGTTGGCAAAGAGCACACTAAAACACAAAGAAAGAAGGGGTTTGAAGATTTAGGGAATGCATTTACAGAACAAATGGCAGGCACTCATTCACAGTAGATAACAATGTATAAATTATACTATTCATGTACTATGCATTATTACCTCCACAATAAAGGACTTTATTTGGAAACTTCGAATCCGAGTGGCCATGGACATGGTCCCCTTTGTACTCTGGTGAACTGGATTCCATGTTTTCAGTAGTAGCCATCACAAATATTCTAGACACAAAATCAAAAGTTCAGAATCACTTTTTGGTAAAAGGCTTTTTGGCTACAGGGTGATTATCACATATGGCACACAAATTACATCGGGAGCACTTCCACGTTTGGTTTATAACTTCACGCCAAAGAAAATCTACTATGCTGCCCCCCTCCAAAATGTCATCATCCCCATAAGCCCTGCACGGTTAGCTTGGATCAGTAGACTCCACTGATGCAATTGCACTTCCGTAGTGTCACATACAACTGCTTCACATGACACACGTACATCCAATTTGACAGAACGCAAAACATGCTCCAGCGTAAACCACGTTGTTGTTTTTAAACCAATTACATGAACACACGGAACGGCTCGGTTACTAGTATCGCCCCCCCCCTGATGCAATACAACACGTCTATAACATAGCTGACGTTAGCTTAGCTAACACATGCGGCGCTTGTGAATGGAACAGTTCAATCGTCCGTTCAAAGCTACATGGTTGTTAACTTCTGCGCCTCTGTAGACAATGCTTCAACAGATCACGTGTAAGTGAATGAGAAGCCGTTCTTCGCATTCGTTTCATTCAACGCCTAGCCTCAACTTACCAAGCTGTCACCCGCCGAGCCAAGAGAAACGCGATAAGCGACGCTAGCAACCCGATGGTAACAAGCCAAAGGAGGCTTGCTAACGTTGAGCCCACCAAAACTGACCTTTAAATAAACAGAATCGAATAGAAGAAATGATGGGGGGGGAAACGTACCCTTCAAAGCACACTTTTTAATGTCTTCTTTTCAACGACGCGGTTCGCATTATTAAAGTTAATTAAACTTGAAGGAAATAATTGAGATTACAGAGTTCGGTTGTGTTACATTAGAGCACGCCTCTCCGAGCTCCGGCTCTTCTTCGTGGGTTTTGTGTGTTAGTGACGTCACGACTAGTTCGTGAGCGCCACCTAACGCTTTGGAGTGTAAACCACAATAATATCTCTCGCTCCTCTTTACAATATATATTTTTTTTTTACAGCTTATAAATGTAAAATCTAAAGTACCGATTTTTTTTAAGAAGCGGTATTTTACTTTAGTGTTATTAAAAGAAGATACGAGTGTATTTTAGCTATCGTTCTATCAACAAAAGAAATCAACCCGAAACAATATCCGTTTTAGAAAGTCCCTATACAAAACAAAAGTTTGCTTTAATAATATGCATGGATGTATGTATTTATTTCACAATAGTAAGAAGAAAAATAATACAAACTCGTGGCTGGTGGAATAATGTTTCGGGGAACAACATTTAGGGTAATTATAGGCTACGCACACCGACGGTGTGTACTTATGGTACTTTTACAACGAAATCTAAAGCCGGAAACGTTTGCGTTACTTCTCACATGACGCGGGGTTTGAATTTCCAATCAAAAGTTGAGCAACACAAAGTTTTCCCAAGTGTTGATTTTTTACGACTTGTGAGAATAACGTTTTATCGTTAATGTGAAGTTTATTTGTTGTCTTCTGGTCCGTCGTAGAATGCAACAGCATCAAGGATACCGACGTTAGTAGTCGTAGTAGTAGTAGTAGTAGTAGTAGTAGTAGTAGTAGTAGTAGTAGTAGTAGTAGCTAGTCTTACCAAACAGTATTTTCCTTGCCGTTCAAACTACGGTAACTATACCGTAGTAACATTAACGTGTCATGAAATGAACGATGAACAGTTGGTCACGTGACCTGCAATGGACCAGGGAAGACGAGATGGACCAGGGAAGGCGAGATGGACTACACGGACACTCATCGGCGACTTCACCCTGGGCATCTGGTAAACGCATAATCGTGTGTCTTTTTTTGGTTTATATGCTTAAAACAGTTCCTACTGCTAATCAAATTTTCTTGTGTTTAATTTAGACACCTCTTTAGAGGCTTGGCACAGCACGCCAGTAAAGGTGAGCAATTTCATTGACATTATCCCACGTGATGCATATGTTTCGAAGTGACAGTGCAATTGGACAATGGTCATGTATTCACAATGTCTCTTGGATTCCATATTTTCAGAATAATGTTGGAGTATTGCCCGCTGATGTCAGGGATGGGATGGTCAGCCAGTTGGTCAGAAGTCTACCACCTTCCTCCAACGACATTCATTGCTGTACCCAGTTACAGCACACTCAAGTAAGGGATATCTTCAGTTCAGTAATATCATTATACAGCACTCTCTTTAATAAATATCAGTAATAGTGTATAACTGCTCTGGTTAATAACTAAATAAACAATTTTTGCGTATTAATATAGTGTATGTAATACCCCTTTTAGAATATGAGATTACTATTTTAACTATTTAGTCATAGCAGATGCTTTTATCCAAAGTGACTTGCAGTGACTTTTTCCACAGACATCTTGCTGCCTGCCGACTGTAGCCTTTTGGGTTTCGAACCCAGAACACATAGCCTCTCTAAAACATGACACAACACCCAGCTCATATTTAGCATATGTTAATTTGTTTCATGCCCTTTATTTATTTGTTATAAAATTCTTTGCCCGTGTTTTTTTTGTTTTTTGTTTTTTGAACAGATGTCAGTCGTGAGTGACATGGAGAGCTCCACCATCCAGAGACAGAGGAGAGAGCTGCAGCTGCTGATCACTGAGCTGAAGGACCGGGACAGGGAGCTGAACACCATGGCTGCCTCCCACCGCAAGCAGCTCCTTGCCTGGGAACAAGACCGCCAGCGGGTCCTTAGCCTGGAGAAGAGGTGTGCCAGGTCGGAGGGTGAGGAAACAAACAGGAGGACAGCGGTTCAAAAGTCTACCGTCAGTTTGGCTGGCACCTCTTCTGTTAATAAAACTCCTCTGATGGTACAGAAAATATGAAAAACTAGTCTATGAATTATGTCTGAATGGTTAATATACAACTCGGTATGGGTTATGCAGTATATAGTATTACTATTACTTATTATTACGATTAAATGAGAAAATAGTGTAATACATAGCTATATCTACAGTAAATGATATTTGATTGAATTTATGACTGAAAAATATATGAAACTTACAGCATGCAGTGTATTCTCTACAGCAGGGATATTCAACCGGGGGTCCGCGACCCCTAGGGGGTCCGCGGAGGTACTGCAGGGGGTCCGCCAATTCTTTTTGGATGTCAAAACATTTTTGTGAAATTTTGAAAAATATATTTTAGACAAAAAATTAAATATTGAGTACACTCCAACCAATAATAGGTAATAATAAGCAAATTTTTTTTGACAAAAACAATTTAAGATTCCCATGCAACCATGATGCATTGCAGCCTAAGTTATGCTACGTGACCAACCGTCATCAAAAAAGAGAACGTTTTAGCTGGCTAGCTAGCAAGCTACGTGTTGGCTAAAATACAGCTAGCTAGGTGCTAAAATTAATAACTAGCCCATTAACATTACTAGCTACGTTTTTATAACAAACCTACACTACTGTGTGAAATAGAATGGATCACTTCGTAACAGTTAGGCCTCGAGCTCGAGATTCTACCACCACCTCTTCCAAGACAGCAGGCGGTGCTGCGGTCCAATGTAAGCATTATAACTGAGTATATAAATAGGTTAATAAGGCATTATGAATATGTTATTATAGGCCAGGCCTAAAATGCGACACACAATTTTATAAAATATCTAATAGGGGGTCCCTGCTCCATCTCTCTATCCACCAAGGGGTCCTTGGGCTGAAAAAGGTTGAAGACCCCTGCTCTACAGTGATACATACTTTTTTTAGCGTTTAAAGGTTCCTATTTATATTGTTTCTGCACAGGTGAGCTCCAGAAGCGTGTGGAGGTGATCCGTGCTCTGACCAGGCTTGTCCAGGTGGTGGAGGCCAGGGAGAAGGACCTCCAGGCAGAGCTCGGCACCACCCAGCGGCAGCTCCAGCAGCTGGGACAGGAGCACAAGGACATGGACCAAACTTCTCAAGACCTTCAGGTACAGCAAGATGGAGCTGAGTGGTACATTATACAGCTAATATCCACATCAGATGCCTAACCCCTAGCTGTTCATTAATGACGTGTATCTGAATTCACTGTAAATCGCTTTGGATTAAAGTCTCTCAAATCTTAATCTAAGATACATTATGCCTTTTTTAAAGGATCATTGGTATTAATAAGGCTATGAAGAAGGTCAATCGTTGTGTTTAATGTATAAATTATATTAATGGTCAATTCTGTTTGGATATGACCTCGTTATTTGCTGTTAATAATAACAATTTAGCTGTATATGAAAAAAGTACATTGTGCCGTTTAGGTATCACATTATTTAGAAAATGTGTTTCTGACGTTTTGTCACCAGTTTATCAGACAGGGAAAGTAGAGACATTTTCTTGCACTGTCTATTGATGTCAATGCGCTTCTTATATCAAAGATGCCACAGAATTCAGTTTTTAAAGCAAAGCCTTCTTTTTCCGCAGGGTAAAAACGAGAGCCTGAACTCCACCGTGATGGCCCTGTCTGCTCAGGTGGGCTCCCTGCAGGTCAGGGAGGAGCAGCTCAGCTCTATGCTGAAACTCAAGGTACACGCGACGGGTAGCCGCAGGCTCTTCTGTTCGGTGTCACTCCAACATGCTGCAGTGTCTTCTCTCTTTCGGTTCGAATGTGTTTGTAATCATTTCCAGGATTAAAGCCATTCACCCGTGGCTCAACCCAGAGGTTTCTTTCTCTTAAACACTCGAGGGTTTAAATATTCTAAGCATTCAAATATAAATATTTCAATATTCTAAATATAGAAATATTATTATTATAAATATTTCAATATTAATATTATTCTTCCAAATGTTGAAATATTGATATTCAATATTCTAAATGTTGAAATATTTATATTTAATATTCTAAATGTTGAAATATTAATATTCAATATTCTAAATATTTAAATATTCTATATATACCGGTGGTGTCCATGCATGTCATTGACATGCAAGAGCCAAGTGCTCTTATAATTGGGGGGGGGAAATGATTGATTATTGATTGATTCCCTCTCAGGATAAAGATGTGAGTGAAGCCACCGCCCACATGGTGGACCTGACGGGACGCCTGCAGGACCAGGAGGCCGTGCTGAAGGAGAGCCTCTCACGGGAAAACAGGCTTCTGAGGGACGTGGAGGAGACCAGGCGACGCTACAGGGAGTACAGGCGTGAGAACACCGGTCTTAGAGGTGAGCTACTCTGGTAGCAGTTAGCAGGTTAGCAGTTAGCAGGTTAGCAGTTAGCAGTACCAGGCTGACCCAATGCCTGAAACAGTACTTTTTACTGTCTTTTACTTACCGTCTTTTACTTTATTTGTTTAAATGACTTGCTTCCTTTGACTTATTGTGTGTTTCCTGCGGTTGCAGAGGAGTTACAGCAGCACGTAACCCAAAGCAGTGCCCAGAGAGAGGAGATTATTCGCCTCAAACAGGAGCACCAGATGCTCTGCAGGGATCTGGCCTTGTCGGGTAAACCACTCCCATATCTTTAAAGTTATGCACTTAGACAGTTGAAGATGTGTGTGCATGTATATTTCCTGAGATAAACTTTATCGATCCCAGGCGGGAAAGAAATGTATCTAACGTAGATGATAGGGTAATAGTTTCCAGTTTGACTATATGAGGTTGTTTTACTGGACAGTATGTAATTCTGTTTTCTGCCAGGGGAGGGCGACAGCTGGAAGGATGATATGCTGGCGCTGGCCCGCTCCAAACAGGAACGCACAGAGTCTGAGCTGCACTGCCTACGACAGGTGTATACACCTAGCCTATGCCTTATCCTTTCTCGTAATGACCAAACAGCCTCTTGTCTGTCTGCCTGTGTGTATACTCCCTCTGTAAGCTTTTCTGTGTTGTTTTTTCATTGTTCATTGTGAGAAACCAACGATATGGTGAAGGTGCACAGTGAGAGAGATCAGAGAAGTAACAAGGTTTCCTCATTCCATCCTCCTTCCTATGTTGACTGACGTCAGAGCTGCCAGTCTGGTCTCACCGCATACCTAATGTGATTGTAGCATACTCGTCTTGGCTCTAACGCTCCGAGAGTCTTGTTTTGTTCTGCTTGTTTACACTTTTGAAATTATTGTTAGAATTATTACTGGAAATCGTTTCGCTGGGAATTTCCATTTCTCTTAATGTGGTGTTTTTTTTGTGTTTGAGAGGTTTGGCTGGTTTCTCTCATATCTTGTAAATGAAATTCAATGACACTGACAAATCTGTGTGTTCTTATTGTAGGTGTGTGAGAATCAGCAGAATGACCTGCAGCTGCTGCAGTTGAACTTGGAGACGGCCCGTGAAGCACTGGGAGGGAGGAGCCGCCAGGACTCTGTGGGCAGGTGATTACCTTCCAGACCAATAGGAAGGGAGCTTAGGATGTGTTGCATGCTCTGGTGATTTGATGAAATCCTCTTTTTGTGGCCTTAGGGAAGATACAGTGATGGAGTCACAGAACATTCTGGAAATCTCTAGAGAGCAGCAGCAGTCTCCAAGCAGCCAGGTCATAAACAAGTTTTACAGCCAAATAAAACACCCCCAAACGTGTTTATCTCCATCATAACTGGGAGAGCTAGAGGAATCCATATCTGGGTCGTCTCGATGCTACTGATGTACCGATGACATTGTGTGAACTTAAAGACAACTCCATCGCAACATGCTATCTCTTCCCCGGTCAAACTAGTGAAGGCCAGAAAATGGTAGAGCGCCAAACTGTAAGACGCCCAGTTTCCATTCAGAGCCTGGATCTTATAAAAGTCACCAGACAAATGGAGACCGGAGCAGTTCAGACAGATCGTGTTACACCTGGGCAGATGCTGACCTACAGTCCAAGGTGAGAGAGATGGTTTTAGAGAAAGTTGTGCCCCAGAGGAGAATCTGTTTGAGGGACATTTTGAGGACCAGACAGAACTGCTGTCTGAAAGGAAAACTGCTACTTGCACTGAAATCATTGAACAGGAACAGTCTGATTTTATCTGTGATAGTATTTGTATCGGTGAGGCGGAAGAGACCAGTCCTGGTAAGATGGCAAGCTGTCTGTGGGACAGCGGCCTGTTGTGCCTGTTGGGTCTGGGTCAAAAGTCCGGGTCTGGGTCAAAAGGTCCCAGTCCGTCCCTGGTGTCTAGTCAGGAGTACACTTGGTCTCTTGAAAACAATGGGGGTAACGTACGTTCATGAGCAGTGAGGATGAACGTGTGGACATGGAAGAGATTGGCTTGTCATCTTTTGGGAGTTCTGGTCATCGGAGGGGAGCTGAACAGACTGAGGATCGTTTTGAATACAATGGAACCTTTGTCCCATCATCTTCTTCTTATGAGCGAGGGAACACAGCCAAAGATATAAGACCCAGCTCATTTAAGATCGTCGCCACCGGCTGCAGGATTATACGTGGCACGATCCGTTACAGGAGGACCACTCGTGTGCAGACACAGACGGGACATACTGGTCTTTGGAGGGGTGGAGCGTGTTGGAGAACCAGAGCCAGGGGAATGTTATGGTGCCCAGGCAGATGTAAGGCGTGAGCCAGGGATGAATCTGGTAGCCGTGCTCAGGAACGCTCCAGAGGGGAAGTCCTCCCCCGTACTGTCACTGGAGGTCAGGCCCCGAACTCCACAAGACCACGACCACATCTGGTAGGGAACTAGGCAACTATAGGCAATGAATTCATAAGTTAGCGTAGCGTTGTAGTGAACATAGTCCATGGGTGGAGCAGGGGGACACCCATTTAATGTTATCGCCACAGGTTCTATATATACGTCATGTATACAGTATTTTGTCTTCTCTTTTCCAGTCAAGACGATTCGCTGACTTCTTTGCTGAGGATGAGGAACTGTTGTTTGGCGAATGGGGCGAATCAGCCGGCTACAGCCGCCAAAACCCCAGACCTCCCCTCTCACGCCTCCAACGATGTGAGACGCCAGACCCAGACCCGACCGAATAATTTCAAGAACATGTTGTTTTTTGTTTCTGTTTGTTGTGAAAGAGTTGCTCACGTTCTTCTCACGCTGCTCTTACCAGGGAAGGCAGCCATTTGTGTCCTGTTGTCTGCAGCGGGTTCTGGATGATTCCAAGCACTCGGTGGCCAGTTCGGAGTGTAGTGAGCTCAAACACAAGGGTTCTGTGAAGAACCGGGATGCTCTTGTTAGCCTGAACCTTAGCCACGACAGCGGCTCGAGTGAGTCCTCACACTGTCACACGTGCCTGAAATCCCCTTGTTACCGAAGATCTTCAACAGACAAGGTAGATGCTTGTCCATTTGTCTCTGTTTGACTCCTCTGCTGTTTTTGTTTGGCGTGAACAAAGTGTTAAAGTGGGTGAATTTTAATGTTTGAGTGTCAATCCATGATTTTGTGATACTTTCTTTCCCACCAGGTCACTGAAACGCCACCAAAAGCGTGACTCCAGCACAGAGAGCACGAAGACCGACGATGAAGTTAATTTTGAAGGACGTTCCAATGTACAGAAGCATGTGAATATACTGTGCAACACAAAAAAATATACTTTTAATACTTTGTTTGATTTGTGTTTATTTATTTTTTTTACTTACTATTTTTAAAGATGTTATACTGGTGGTAACGATGTACTGTTTTTATACATTAATATTAAATGTGTAAGAGATGGACAGCAGTCCATTGTTCTTCTGAAGGTCTCTTTTGAACGTAAGTGTGATTTGTCGCTGATTTGTGGGCGGGGTGCTAAACCAGTCCTACAAGGCTGTTGACTGGTGTGTCCTTTTATTGTCATTCAAGTTTCACTGCATACAGACCTTGCCCAGTGACTCAGACCCACCCGATGGGTGGAAACTGTTTTTTTTGTGTGTTTTTGGTAGGCCTATTTTGGACACATTTTTCGGAGATATTTAAGAGAATCCAACATTTCCTCGTTGTTTTCATGATGTTGGATTCGAGTTGTATTCACCTTACTGCACTGTGGCAAGCCGAAGCATAATTGAAATAATTGGTGAGGCACTTCTCAGACGCGTCTCCAAGAACCGACGCTACAGCACACTGGGCTTTTTAATACACTTTCTTTTGACTGGAAGATAGCCTACGTTTTCAGCATGCATAAATCAAAGAACAAAAGTGATAATAAGACGGAAAAGGCTCTGGCGGCTGAGAAAGAGCAGTTTGGTAAACAGCAGGTAAGGCCTTTTCTTGATCTGATAAGGAAACGTTCTCGTTATGCCAGTCAGGCCCATATGAACATTGCTTTTAGTTTATTTATTTATTTAATATATATTTAATAGCATACGCTACTTTTTCAAAACATTGCTGCTTTAAACACACCGTATTTGTTTATTTCCACAATAATCATATTCGCCGACTGTCTAGGCCTATAATTACTTTTATTTAACTGGATCCTCTTGTTTCAGCTCCACAGCATCAGCAAAACCCTCACCGCTGCCGAAACTCCACTGAAAGAGAAATATGCAAGGAGTATCCTTTTTTGTGTGTTTATTTAGACCTCTGTCGTGATGATAGGCTGTACTACTAGTTGCTGGTGGGAATATGTGCAGATAGGCTCATTTGCATATTATTGTTGCCATCCATACTGGAATACCATTAAACGAGGTCAAGTTTATAGAAACAGGTAGCCTTTATAACTTTTTCCCACTGTTATTTACCCAGATCGGCCCTTCAGACCTTCTTTTCGAATCATAATTTTACATCATCTTAAATAAACTTACAAATATTGTATTTGTTGTTGCTGCCATTATACGTCCCTGGGAGGAGGGGATCCCTGTTCTTTGTTCATTCTAGATGTTTCCCAATTTACTTCTGAGGGAAGTATTTCCTTCTGAGGGGTTAGATGGTATATTGTAGGCCTATGACACTCTTTGAGACTTTAACCGTGACTAGACGCTATCCAACTAAACTGGACTCACCTAGACCATGGTACGGCAGACTCTGCATGTTGTGATGTTTTATGGGGCGTTTCCTTGACAACATGTGTGAAGACATCATCCTGGGGACTCACAAGGAGTGTGGCGCGACCACCTTCATGGCCTACTGCCAGAACCTGCCTCTGTCCAGCAGCTCCATTATCAGCTGGAAGTACTGCTACTTGCTGCACAAGGTGCTCAGGGACGGACACCCCAACGTACGTACACGATAGCAACATAAACAGCTTGACTTGGAGTGCTATCACTTGGAATCGAGGCTTTTCTCCAAGGTGACTTACAGTGATTTTTGTCATTAGGGAGCACGTATGTGTCAGGCGTCTTGCTCAAGGATTTTGACTGTGGATATTGGGGTTCGAACCCAGAACCTTTCAGCTGGGAGTCAAACACTCTAGACACTCGACTTTCCTGCCCTTACTATAGTACTATGATAAGTCGTAGTTCCAGTAGTAAAGTAGTAGAAATAGCAGCA
Source organism: Trachyrincus murrayi (assembly GCA_900323305.1). NCBI lineage: Eukaryota > Metazoa > Chordata > Actinopteri > Gadiformes > Macrouridae > Trachyrincus > Trachyrincus murrayi. The sequence continues at coordinate 36,058 of OOFB01036501.1, forward strand.
GTAGTAGTGTCTATCTAGTACCTCGAGCTGCTTGACATGATGGACTTTGAGACTGTTACTGAGATTAAGGGCTATACAAATACATTTGACTTGACTATACATGTTCTTAAATAATATTCGGTGTATATTTTTGTCGTTGTTGTTTGATGAACAGGTTGTTCGAGACTCCAACAGATACTGTCGCAATGTCCGGGATATGGGCATTCTGTGGGTGAGAATAGCGCAAAAATAAAAACGCTATCAAGCACGATGAAGAGCTTACTCTTCAAAGGCTGCGAGTTTACTCGCATTTCTTGAAGTGAGACTAATTCAACGATGTAATGTGTTTTTAATGACTCAGGGAAACCTCCATGACCGATATGGACACATCGTGGCTTTGTCTGCCAAGTTCCTTTGTCTTAAAATTGAGTTTCACGTGAAGGTAAGACAACAATATACATTGTTCTGTACATCACATTCCAACGTAGGCAATATATGTTCTCTCTATGATCATTGCCACACTATCTAATGCTAGGCCATTGCATTTTTAGTCTATTTTGTCATTTCACAGTGATTTATGTTATTAATGAGCAGGTAGGATGCCTACAGGTAGACAATATGGACATCCTATTGGCTGGGAGTCTACTACAAACTACTACTACTACTACTACTACTAATACTACAATAAGCGAATGGTTGTTTAACATGACATCTCTGCGCCAGCACAAGACCATTCCTGGCAACCTGGAGGCTAGTGACGAGACCCTGGAGAGAGAAGCAGGAAGTGACGTGAACAAAGTGTACGTTTACACTCCTCACTTTCATTATATGTTGTGTTATTGTTGAACACCGCTACCTACTGCTCTGGTACAATGCGAAGTATGATACATTTGTAATCCAGAGGTTGTTCATCATCATGTTTTTCATACGCATGTTAACGGCTTATTGATCTTGAACGTATCCTTATTTCTGATTTCTTATAAATCGGTGAATTCCGAATATAAATACATTAATAGAGGGGTTAAGATGTTAAGGTTGTCTCTGTGTGTTTATCACAGGTTGGATATGACTCAGGAACTGCTGGACTACCTGGATACTGCACTGAAATTTGCAGAGACGGGTTTGTCCAATCTCTGTTAACTCTCTATTGAATAATATTAATTTTTATCCTCTTCCATTTAGGGATGTCATCTATTATAATTATTATAATTATAACAATAAGAATACACATTTTTTATTTATTTATTATTATTATTGTAATGATAATAGTAGTAAAAAATAGTAATACAAATACACTTCATAATAATAATAATAATATCAGAATGTTACTATGCTATTGCTGTTATGAATGATCAAAAATTAACACATTTTCTGTGTATTTCCTCTCTGGTTGACCTCAGTCCTGCGTCAGGTGGACACTATCGGGGCTAAATCCACCACTGCCTCTGGCCAGTGCAGGCTGGCCCCCCTCATCCCCCTCATCCTGGACTGCAGCTTCCTCTACCACTTCTCCGTCATACTGCTATTCAAACTCCACAGCCGTGAGCAATTACTGTTTACTTTCTCGTCATTTTAGTAGATGCGGATTTGTCCAAATCAACATACGGGGATTTTCATATGTATGTGATTAAGGAGAAGGTGTTAGGGCATCTTGCTCAAGGATGGCAGATGGCAGAAGGTCGATTTTTCTGCCCTCCTATGTAATACACAAACGGTCTAACTGAGGGTCATTACATTGAAGTATATTGAAATGTAAAGTATGGTCCCGTACTAAAACTAGTTTTCCTTTCTCACTGAGGTTTCAAACCTCATATTTGATCATTTCAACGGCATATCTTCTCATCGTAATTAATTTAGACTATTAAACTTATATCACGATAAGTCGATATCTTCATTTCATGACGATACAATACCATTCAAAGACAATAAATGATCATATTGAATTATTGCTCAGCCCTAATATACACACTAAGGTTGCATTAGCTTGTTTTAAAATCTGTCACTCAAATCTTATCTTGTGGTTTTAAAAGGTATTGCACATGATGCTCTTCTTGGACACAGAGAGAGATTTCGGGATCTGTTTACAAGGTACGTTTTCATTGGTCGAGGACAAACTATTATCTACAAGGTATGTTTTCATTGGTCGATAAAAGTTATATCCCAGTCAGTTGTTCCGATGTACTTGACCAGAGACAATGACATCTGTATTCGTTTCATTTAGTCTCACACAGTTCTTCAACCGGGCCAGAGAAATTGAGTTCTTTAAAACCATAATTCAGATCCCAGACCTACCAGACGTAAGTAACGCTTTCACCAAACATCTACGTCATTCTCGACCTACTAATATGAATACGCATGACTTTACCTTAGAACCTTGTGAATGATGTTTAATAATACCAATGTGTTCCACTTATAGTCCCCTCCAAACTTCCTGCGTGCTGCTGCATTGGCTGAATACAGGAGGCCAGTGGTGATTGTGGGCAATCAGGAGCCTCATGAGGAGGAGGAGGAGGCGGAGCCACAACCAGAGGTCCGGGACACGCCCCAGAACCAACAGGTAGAGCTAGATGAAGCCAATGCAAAGGCTGCACTGCATACATCCAATGTTAAAATGATGACGCTGCTGCCTAATGTGGACGTGACATGATATTTCAAACGCCATATGACTAGTGATATGGAAATACACGTTTTTGAATGTTATGCTCCATCGATGTTCCGTCAATGGAAACGCACACTTGTTTCAAAGTCGCCGTTTGTTAATTTCATGTGTACATGAAGACCGCTTTACATCATAGGTCATAGGTAGTGCAGTTCTAGGTATGCTCACTCCATTTATATATTTTTACAATAACTAAATTTATTATCTCTGTGTTTGATTAGTACTACCTGGTCAGCCAGTATGGTGAACCTGAGGTCCTAACTCATCAACTATCTGTGTTTGATTAGTACTACCTGGTCAACCAGTATGGTTTCCCAGAGGCCCAGGAACAGAGGGAGACGGAGACTCTGAGAAAAGAGCTGGAGGTCCTGAAGCCAGAACTACACCTCATCAAGACCAAGGTGGGTCCGTTGGGTCGGTGTGGAGTGGACAGAAGGAGTCTGTCATAGATTACTTTTGTTATATTGATGTCAATTCTTCATAATGCAGAAATCTGAAGCGTCATCTTTTCAACTGACTTGGCACTTGCGTGTTGAATTTAGACTCTCCTATCCACTGGACTCCCACTAATTGACTGAACTAATAAATAACTGAAGAGTCTACTAACCACATGTTCTGGTTCCTATAGCTAATCTGCACCGTAGTCCTGTGTTTTTAGAAACCTTTTTTTGTTGCGTTTGTACCAATATTGACGACATCCTCTTGACTGTTCACAGCTCTCACTTCTTCTTTTTTTTTACAATATTTTTGTTGGGGTTTTTCGATTACAACAAACAGTACATATTGATAAAATGGTCAGTCTTGGCAGCAAATACAGTATGCCATCAAATGACTAGGCAGGTAAATAAAAACATAGTAATTAAAACGCAGGTGAATATACGGATGTTACAGTAATCAGGTCAAGTGGAGCAAAGTGTCTGCTGAATGCCTACCAGACTACTTAACGCTGTCTCCGGCCCCCAGGCCCAGCAGTGTGTGATGGAGCTGAAGGGGCAGGTGAACCGGCTGGAGGCCCAGCTGGAGGACCAGACCACCCACAAGCAGATGGCCCTGGTGGACAACGAGCACCTGAGGATGGAGGTGGAGGCCCTGCGGTGTGCCACCGTGGCCAATGCCGGAGCCCAGGTGGGCTACAAGGAGGCCGACAGTGAGTACCATGGTGGTAGTTCGTAACACGTGTATATTGGATCAGGGGGGTGTGGAGGTAGGGCAGGACGATGTGGGTAAAATTATAATCATATTAATTATTATTTAGTAATTTGTCATTATTAAGTATTAATTATAAATTAGTAATTAGTCATAAGTAATTGTTGATTAGTAATTATTGATTATAAATTAGTAATTAGTAATAAGTAATTATTGATTAGTAATTATTGATTATAAATTATTGATTAGTAATTATTACTTATTAATTAATCTATTTATAATATATTTCTTTTACAAATGTCATTTAAATTATATCTAATCCAGTGCCATTATAAACAGTCCAACCGGGGTTATGTATGGTAACATAAGGTATGGTATCACATTAGATTCAGTACAATACAATCAAAAGTTACAGTTAGCATCCAACCAGGGTAGCGTAGGTGCAGGAGTGGCAGTTTACTAACTAAAGCTGTTTTACACCATTTGAAACCTCACGTTTTGATCATTTTATATTCTCATATATTCGCATATATTCTCATCGAAATGTATTTAGAGTGCTAAACTGGCTATCTTTATTTTAATGAATTTAATAACACTCGAAGTCGACAAAACATCATTATTGCCCCGTCCTAAAGGAATTCATTCACTGTAAGTTTGCCGTTCCTACCACAGCCAGAGCCCACGCTGCAGAGATGCGCTTTTCCCAGCTGAAAGAGCGACACGCAGAGCTGGTTACCAGTCACGCAGACTTAATGAAGAAGGTAACGTCGTCCTTCATCACCAGAATATGTTCTGCTGTTTACGCATCTCGTGCTTTTAATGTGTTGAATATTTTTAATGTGTTGCTCATAGTATACGCTCTAACTAATGCTGTATCCGCGTCCGCATGCAGAATGCAGAGACGGTTAGGGTACTGTCCGGCATGAAACAAGACAAAGACGACTTGCTTATCACTAAGCAGCAGGTGTCCAATGAGTTGGATCACCTGCGACAGGACAACAGAGCACAGGTGAGGGAGGATCTTTCATGACCTTTGACCCAAGGAGGAGTATGCAAATGATCTGGGAGTTTGACTGATGTGTTTATCTCCTGGTCAGATGGAAAAACAGCAGCAGGAGATGGAGCGACTGAGGAAAGAGCTGTTGGCGCAAAAAGCCGAACTGTCTCACGTCATTAGCACTCTGGGACAGAAGGAAATGGTACCACAGAAAACTATCGTGTAACTCTTAACAACCAAATGTGTAACTCTAACAACAAAACAAATGTGTAACTCTAACAACCAAATGTGTAACTCTGAAAACAAAACAAATGTGTAACTCTAACAACCAAATGTGTAACTCTAACAACCAAATGTATAACTCTGAAAACAAAACAAATGTGTAACTCTGAAAACAAAACAAATGTGTAACTCTAACAACCAAATGTGTAACTCTAACAACCAAATGTATAACTCTGAAAACAAAACAAATGTGTAACTCTGAAAACAAAACAAATGTGTAACTCTAAAAACAAAACAAATGTGTAACTCTAAAAACAAAACAAATGTGTAACTCTAACAACCAAATGTGTAACTCTAACAACCAAATGTGTAACTCTAAAAACAAAACAAATGTGTAACTCTAACAACCAAATGTGTAACTCTGAAAACAAAACAAATGTGTAACTCTGAAAACACATTTTGAACAAAAACAAAACAAAAGCAACTCTAAAAACAGGACAAACGTACGTGTACACAAAGACGTCTTAACCGAGCCGCCCTGTCCGTCCCCAGGAAGGGTCCCAGTTGAGCGGCACGTTAGCCGGGCTCCAGGCAGAGAGGGACACGCTGCTCCGCTCTGCCGGGGACAAGGACCGAGAGCTCTCCTCTCTCCGGCAGCAGACCCATTCACAGCAGAGCTCTCTCGACCAAGAGAGAGAGCGGTACAACAGGGAGCTGGAGGCTTTGAGGGCTCAGCTGCAGCAACAGGTTTGGACTGATGACCGGGGTGCAGTTACTCTGCATGTAAACGACGCATGCCTCTTTATACGAATACAAGTCAAAAGTTCTTCATTCATCCAAATACCCTATCTACTTTTCAAATTCTAATCCAGTGATGTCACCGGTTTGGGTTCAGTCCACACGAACACGCACACGCCCATGCACACACACACACACACACACACATTTTTAATACACATACACTTTTTACTACATACATATATTGTCAGCACACATTTTAATACAAACATACAGTTTAATACGCGCACATTGTTAACACATACATTGGTAATACACACATACACACACACACACATATTTTTAATACAGACATACATTGTAACACACACCTTTTTTCAAAGCACACACATTTGAACACACACCCATTTTTCATAAACACATACATTTTACCACACGGTGTGTATCTTCACAGCTTTCCATCAACGCGGAGCAGAAGTTTGAGATTGACAGGCTGCGGCGAGAGCTGGACCAGGCACGGGCGCAGGTGTCCCGCGCTGACACCGCCCTGCAAACCAACGAGATGGTAGCGGCGTGACCGTCTTAACTGTTTCACACACGTTACATGTTCACCAGGCAGGCACTCTGTCTTCGCCGCAATACTGTTGTATTTGTCTCTGCTCTGTCTGACGTTTTCGTCTGACACCAATCCAAAGTACGAACTCAGCCTGTTGTGTTTACTCGACTGTGTGATGAGTGTAGACACATATATTGAATCGGTGGAAGTCTTAACACGTTTTTAAGGAACGCAAGTTGTTTTATCACATTTTAATATCCTTTTGAACAAGATCATCAGTTATAATATTGAATAATATTCAGTGTGTGTCTGTGTGTGTCTGTGTGTGGTGTGTGTGTGTGTGTGTGTGTGTGAGTCTGTGCGTGTGGTGTGTTTGTGTGTGTGTGTGTGTGTGTCTGTGCGTGTCTGTGTGTGTGTGTGTGTGTCTGTGCCCGTGGTGTTTGCGTGTGTTCCCCCAGGCCGGGTCCCAGCTGACTGGCACCCTGGCGGGCCTCCAGGCGGAGAGGGAGGTGCTGCTCCACTCGGTGCGGGAGAAGGACTCTGAGCTGGCCTCCCTCCGGCAGCAGGCCCAGCTCCAGCAGAGCTCCCTGGACCAGCACAGACACATGGCCGGCATGGAGGTGGGCAGCCTGCAGGCCCAGCTCCAGCAGCAGGTATGGAGGGAGGGACGGGGTTTCAGTGGCATCGGTGGAAAACATTGCGTTTTAAAATGGATTTGTGTCAAATAGTTTTTAAATAGTTTTTAATGTTTAATTTATTGTACTATATAAAATAATGGTTGTTATTATTATTATTAGTATTATTGGATCACCTGGGAAGTGCACAAATACATGTCTTATGATTATAATTTCTGATCATTTTTGTTGTTTGTATCATATCAGTTACGTCAATGCACCCAGTACCTGGGTCCGATATTCAGATCACAGGCTAGAAATCACAGGATTTCCATCAAAGGAATTAGACTCGGAGGTAGAAGTAGCCGACGTTGTATATAGACAACGGTGGACGTAGAAGTAGAAGTGCTGGCCCGTCTTCAGCTGTGTGTGTCCCACCAGGCGTGTCGTGAGGGGGAGCTGACCCGGAAGCTGCAGGAGGAGCAGTTCTGCCTGCTGCAGTGTGCAGTGGTGGAGGCGGAGGGCATCATCCTGGACGCCATGGCCAAGATAGATGACCCCATCCACGTCCGCTGCACCAGCTCCCCTGGTACAGCCACCACCTCGCTATTCGTCTTCATAACCTCGCTGTTTTAGCTATTTATCTCATAGCGACTTGTTTTATAAAAGGAAAAACCCCTAAACCCTAAAACTATTTATTTTAGATGAAAAGTGATGTTGCCTGTTACGTAGTCGTGTTATGAGTTGGTCCTGGTCCAAATCTCTAAAATATAAAACGTGTCTACCAGAAGTCGGCAAGAAGGTTTTTTTTTGTTGTTAGTGGGCGGGGACTAGCTCAAACAGGGTGTTTCCTTTAAGTAAGATTCTTGAATGAATTGTTTTGTTAAGTAAGTAAGATGTTAACTAAAAACCTTCTATGTTTCCCGTTTAGTGGACACTTCCACATCCAAAACGTTCTGTATTAAGTATGACGTTACGATGTTACGACAACCTCTTGCTGAATTTAGTAACATGTTAACTCATAACATATCGAGTACTCTCTCTCAACTACAAGCACTTAAGTTAACTCGCCACATCTTACTTTGATTCCTATTAATAATGGTTTTTATTCTCTTTAACTCCATTTCCTATGCCCCACATGCACATCTCCTGCATGTTGTCCTGTGGTCCAGACTACCTGGTGAGCAGAGCTGAGGTGACGTTGGGCTCCTTAGACAAGATGCATCAGAGCCAGTTGGTCTACATAGGGAACATGAACGGTAGGCTGGGCCCCGGGTACTTACTGTATACAGAGTCTTAATACTCTGTTCATAGCAGGATGGACGAGCTTCTAACCAAAACTTCACGCGGTGTAGCCAATTAGAAAGGCTGAAGTATACAAGTAGATATAGGTGAAATATAGGTACTTTTAATAACTATGCTGTTAACTTGCATTATTATGGGGCATGTAACAAAATAGATGTTTGAAAGTGATTTGTAAATAAATAACATTTAGTTCAAGGAATATTTCAGAGTTAATGAAGTGTGTGTGTGTGTGTGTGTGTGTGTGTGTGTGTGTGTGTGTGTGTGTAGATGCTAGTGGTCTGTTGAGAGCCGTCACCCAGTTCTCCCACCTGGCAGCCGACACCATCGTCAACGGAGCCGCGACCTCCCACACTTCACCCACTGACCAGGCTGACCGTGAGACACACACACACACACACACACACACACACACCCGCTGACCGTGACACACACACACACACACACACACACACACACTGACCAGGCTGACCGTGAGACACACACACACACACACACACACACCCACTGACCAGGCTGACCGTGAGACACGCACACACACACTGACCAGGCTGACCGTGAGACACACACACACACACACACACACACACACACACACACTGACATACACACTGAACAGACTGACCGTGAGACACACACACACACACACACACACACACACACACACACTGATCAGGCCTACCGTGAGACACACACACTGACCAGGCTGATCGTGAGACACACACACACACAACTATTATCCTGTACTGTGTGCATTGCTGTGTGTTGTGTGTGTGTGTGTGTGTGTGTGTGTGTGTGTGTGTGTGTGTGTGTGTGTGTGTGTGTGTGTGTGTGTGAACCTCCTTAACAGTCCTAACTCAATCCACATGTTCTAGGTTTGAGTGACAGCTGCCGGGACTGCTCCACCCACTGTCTGCAGTTCCTGAAGGAGCTGAAGCTGCAGAGCACCCTGCCCAGAGCAGACCCCGCAGGCATGCGCTACGCCATGCAGAGGATCCTCACGCTGGGACAGGTCGGCTATCAGCCAATCAACCAATCAGAAGCATGACAGCTAAAATCTACATGAAGTGATTCTGGAATCCTGATGAATCCTGATTCTAGATTCATACGTTTTATACTGTCTGCACTGGTCATTCATAAGATGAGGCGTCATATTGTTGAGAAGTTAGCAAAGTTTGGTTCATAATGTGCAGTTAAAGTGAAAATGATCCACGGACTTTGGTCTAAACCCAGTCAAACGAGAAATTAGATACATAGTAGTTACATAACAATATGACATATCAATCGAATAATAACAATAATATACTTACAAGCAGATGTTTCAGCAGCAAACGTTGACAGAACAATATACATATAAACTTATGTTTAACTCAAAATAAAACACTTCTATAATGTACCGTGTGTGTGTGTGTGTGTGTGTGTGTTGTTCAGGAGCTGCAGCCCAGAGGGAGAGACGTACTGAAGGAGGAGATGGGGGACATGGTGGACAAGGAGATGATTGCCACCTCCACGGCCATCGAGGAGGCCGTGCTGCGCATGGACGTGAGGACACCAGCACACGTGCACGCACACGCACGCACACACACACGCATGCACGCACACACACGCACACGCACGCGCACGCGCGCGCACACACACACACACACACACACACACACACACACACACACACACACACACACACACACACACACACACACACACACAGGGCAGGACGCACGATGGGCCAAG
>OOFB01036502.1:0-17534 GCA_900323305.1 Trachyrincus murrayi
CCTGGTTTTCTCTCCTCCTCTCCCTTGCTTTCTCTCCCCCTCTACCTCTCTCCCTTTCTTTCTCTCCCCCTCTACCTCTCTCCCTTTCTTTCTCTCCCCCTCTACCTTTCTCTGCCCCTCAATCCCCACCCCACAAAGTTTATGTCAGTGGCGCCTCCCCTCCCTGACCTGACACAGGGGGCGTGTCGGAGGGTGGGCGTGTCGGAGGGTGGGCGTGTCGGAGGGTTGCTTGGAGGGCTGGCAGGGACGGAGCAGCCTCTATGTAGCCGCGTGAGACCTCTCTGTGAGACCTCTCTGTGAGCCCTCTCTGTGAGCCTCGTGTAACGAGGGACGTGCCCTTCCTGACGAGCAGCTCAGCAACGTTAAACACACCAATCACCCGCCTGCTTCTCAGTCATACGCCGTTCCCCCTGCAACCCCTGGCATCTGCGGGCCACGCCTCGGCTCCATCTCCCGCCTGCATCGCGTGGAATCAATTTAGCAGCCGAGGAAGAATATTAATTCAGGGCGGGGGGGGGGGGTTGGAGGCAAGGCTTGGTTTCTTTGGTATTTTTGAAGGCTACCTTCTTCCTTGCGTCATAAAAGCTGGAATGGGAGGCACATTGCATACCCCCTGGGTCGGCAGCCAACAGTCCTGTGCACATAAATTATGGTATAAGCAGGCTGGGATTTGACAGGCAGCAGTAACTTAGTATTATTACCTGCAACCAATGATGAAATTTCCCATGGCAAGCAGCAGTTCACAGCAATGTAATATGCATGGAATTCATGCAAATACGACTCCAGCGCATGTCAGAATATCACAAGTATTTCATCAAACTTTTCCACCTCTGAAAAACTTTATTTTCTTTTTTTTCCCCCTCAAGATTGAGGGTGATACAAGATTGTTCTGCGTCTACATGAGCCTATATAACACTCAGCAAAGGCTCGGAGAATGACCAAACTGGGAGGTTTTCACACTAGAAAAGAGCAAATAATCTACACCAGTCTTCATGATCCCCATCAACATTCTCGCCGTAAAAATTGGCATCTCCACCAAGAGCATTATAGCTTAATGTGGATGCATAACTTGCCCCTACTACCCGTGTGGGACCCATAGCCTGTGCACAGAGTATTGTGTTCGTTTTGACTCCACTATTCGTGTGCCTAATTGTTCTTCTGCTACTGTTGGGCGGAGCTCGTGTCTAGTTACCAATATATCACGGAGTAATGGCAAAGCCAAAGAGGCACTCTGGCACGCTAATGGCTTTGATGGTGGATGCTTTCCATTTTCACCATGAGTGCAAAGAGGAGTCATAAGCAGCTTTATGCTGTGGGCACCTGAGAGGAGGAGGAGGGCCTCCTTTTAGTCTCTGAGCTGTTTCACAGGCAGAACAACAGCATACGTGTGTGTGTGTGTGTGTGTGTGTGTGTGTGTTATATTCATTTAAAGGATAACTTTGTTTTTCAGTCTTATCTCTATCTATCATTAGGGATATAGTGTGAGAAACGCCTGCAGTTGTTGCCGATGTCCTCTGTGTCTCTGGGGTGCAGCCTAGTGCAGATGCAAAATCATTAATCATTAACTAAGATAAGGGGTAAGATGGCGGCTAGGATGACGCCGGATGACGTGAAACCAAAGTAGCGGGAGATGTGGGTCCAACATGGAGGAAAGGTAAACTAAAGTTGCGGGAGATCTGGTGCAACATGGAGGAAAGGTAAATATAGTTACTTTGCATATACTACCCACATTGAGTTCCCCTTTAATAGGCTCATTTAGTCCTGATTATTGTCTTATTCATATTTGGACCTACTTTAAGAGGCTCATTTAGTCCTGGTTATTATCTTCTTATTATATCTTATCTTCATATTTGGACTACTTCTACATTTTCTGTGAGTTCTTCTACAAATAGAGATTTTTCTTTCTCCTCTAACTTTTCTCCTGATTCAAACTTGTTTTATTGCTTTTATTTTTGCTTTTGAATTACTTTGACACTTTATTTGGAATACAAATAGTTTAAATGATTCCACATCATCTATATTCTCTTTTTCCACATTTTTGTTTTTGCAGACTGATGATTGTAGTCTTTGTTATTATTCTTATATTATTTTTACACACACACACTATCTAAATGAAGGTACATAATAAACCATATCTTTAGAACATGTTTAAATATGCTTCAAGCTCAAATTACTGTTAATAACTAGGTTGCATATTAATCAACTTGGCTCAAAGCATCCGTTTAAACAAATGTATCATTTCCCCAATCTTTCATTCTCTGTCTTCATTCTGCTCTCATTTTCTCCCTTTTTTCTTTTCATCTCCTACGTGTGCACAAAGAGAGAGAGAGTAAAGTTAATTAGATAGAGGTGTGTGTGTGTGTGTGTGCATGTGTGTTTGAGCGTGCATGTGTGTGTGTGTGTGTGTGTGTGTGTGTGTGTGTGTGTGTGTGTGTGTGTGTGTGTGTGTGTGTGTGTGTGTGTGTGTGTGTGTGTGTGTGTGTGTGTGTGTGTGTGTGTGTGTGTTGGACTGTGGGGGTCACCTGGTAATGGAAAGGAGCTGCATGGAAACAGATGGCCTAGAATGTATTAACTTGCAGGAGCGCTTCAAGGAAGCCACTGGACCAGACATCCAGCCCGTCGCTGTCTGGTTCTGGAGGTAGACCTCACAGCCACCAGAAGAAGCGTGCTTCATTTGTGGAACTTTGCAAATGATCAATCAGAGAGGAACAATAGATGCAGTAGCGCTAGCTGGAGTGGCTTGAGTACTGAAAGACATTGAACTCTCTTTGAAGACAAAAAGAGCAAGACAAGGCTTTCATGAATTTCTTCAAGTAGTAAAACAGCATATTTAAGTGATACTTGAACATGTTATTCCATTGAATTGGAAATTACATTAATCAGTGGCACCAGCAGGACCGGCATTTACATTCAACCATTAGTCATTTCAAATGTAGGCTACTACATGGACAAAAGTCTCACTGGTGCCCTAATAACAATTCTCTGATGAGGTTATTTTGGTTCATCAAGAGTGAACCAGTCGCTGATTGTCTAATTGTCACGTAGTGCACCGAAGGGTTGCTTACATCAAAATAATGGCTCAACAGCACTTCGGTGCAATGCTCTTTATTTCCAACTAGCTACCAACCCCCCTCATTCCCAGGTGTTCCCACCTGGAACGGGGTGCTTCAGACGTGCATATAGAGAGGGCGGGACTTTGGAACACGCTTCGGGGGAGTGATATCCGTTTCAGTTTCATGGGTTTAGTGGCGAGAGGCGAGGGAGAGAGGGAGGGACTTCAGGACGAGGGATATCCGTTTTTGTTACATGTTTCGGATATTGCTGTGTCAAATTCCTCGTAAAAAAAAATATTTATTCCCCTTGTCTTTGTTCTTATTCTTCTCGTAGGAAGAGAACGGAAATTGCGTTAACGGTAGACCGGACAAACGGTATAATTCATGACCTTCACAGAGGCAGTGGCCTTTCATCCTCTAAGCCACATCCGGATCATACACTTATTCAGCTATTTAACAGGTTAAACATAAGTCACATGGTTATAATCTCTATTCTGGACATATGTTATATAACTCACTTCCCAGTAAACCATATACATTTCACACATTTATAGTATCATGTTAGCGCTTTTACTGCACCCCCAACACCGGTGCACATTGGCACCTTCTGGTCCCAAGTGTGCATCATTTACATCATTACATATTACATCATTACATATTACATCATTACATATTAACAATACATAATGAGCATAGGAACGCTGCTCTGTAACGTCTCGGAGTTTAGGACCCTGCCGACGGACATTATGGTGAACAGTTGTCTTTGTTTTGTTGTGCTATGTTTTGTTATGTTATTTATTGTTTCGTGATAAGGTCTGTATGGGTGTGTTAGTGGTTGTTGAGTACCAAGTGCTTCCTATAGTGACCTAATATCAAACCGTGGGTGTAAGACGTTCAATCAATCAAAATCTTTATTTATTCAGGGAAAAAGACGTTTTCAAGTGTGCCCTGATTACAGTGCAAGTTAAAATACAACAGTCACATTGCAATAAATACTAATTTAAAAAAGAAATAGATAATAAACATGAGTCAATGAATCATAAAATACAACCCTCAGATGTTATGTCCATAATGAGCCTTTAAACTCCTTCAGTGAAATGAAAAACTCACAGACAAACAGAGCCCCGAATGCAATTTGTGTCATGTAATGTCACCTGGTATTCACGTGGATGGCAGGTGACTTGACTTGGCACCGGATCAACCGATTGCAAAGTGTTTCACCAGACAATGTTGCACTAAACGTGCATGTACTGGTGTTATAAACCAAACGCCATTTGTCAGGCGTTAGCGAAGGATTTACAAGCTCTGACTAAGGGGACACGGTAAGAACTCTAACCCCTTCCTGCTCGTTAATGACATGTATCTGAAATTCACTGTAAGTCACTTTTGGATAAGCGTCTGCCGGGTGACTCAATAGTAAACAACAGTAAATATAAAAATAACAACTTATCATTTGAGTGCATAGTTGTTACTATGGTTACTGTGTTGGAGCTGGCGATAGCCTGGCAGTAACACATAATGTAGTTGCTTTGCACTTTTATTTTACAGCCTTAGACAGGAGCAGGCCTATGTTTAACCAGGAGTGTATTTAAGTGTTTACTTGGACGATATGCTCCGCTCTCTCCTCTGCGCTACAGTTCAACGATGCCACCTATTTTTACAATGCTACATATTATATGAGCATCAGTATTAGTATTAGCTATGGGATTTGCTATGGGAAGCATAATTGATAAACTCCGAGGCTAAGTGATAACACAATCTACATCATCTCAAGATACGAATATGTGTTGAGAGATCATAGAGATTTATAGAGAAAGTGTGTGTGTGTGTGTGTCCCTTTGTGCATACCGCAATTGCTATATTCAAGTGGCCACATTTCCAGGGTAATCTAATATAATTTAATTTGAATATCTTCTGTCCTCTGACCTGTTGATACTGCTTCAGAGACGTCACGGTAATACATATCTTGCTGTGTTTCAGGAGGGCACACCTCAGAACACGCGTGAACGTGGGAAAGGCCTGTTAGATTGTTTGCTGCCTCGGTGCTAAGCACTGAGCCACAGTGCCGGTGCTCGGAGATGAACAGGGAACGCTATGTTCCCTCTTCCTGCTTTGGGAAGACATGAGAGAGAAGGGATCCTCCAAAGGCTTTAGCAGTTTTAGAGTCTGTTTGAGAGCTGGCCTCTATGAAGCCAAACTCCAAAGGCGGCAATCAAACAGCTTGCACAACAGAGCGCTAAAAGCTAATGAAAAATAGATTTTTATTTTTTTATTTTTTTTACACACAGAACATTTTATTTTCATTTTATTTCCGGCCTCTCTGAGCAGCATCAGCGCTGCTCGTCGGCAGGCAGCAGCTTGTGTGTAGCGGCGTGGGCCCCGTGAAGCCGGGCTGTTTATGACTCAGCGCAGGCTTCAAACGCCACACATCACGGATCCTGCCGGGACCTCCACCAAAAGAGAGCCGGACCCCTGTGACAGATCCACGCTGACGTAACAGAAACCGTTTAACATCAGGCCCCACGCCCACTCCTCGATACGGTAAACAAAAACACAACAACAAAAGACAACATGATGAAACAGGAAGCTGATTGGCTTATGAACCGGTTTGTCTCTTTTCTACGGCTTGACGTGGTGTTGTATATCGTGTATATATATATAGGAGGCGGCCGGTGAACAAGTGGGACAATGTAACTTGGACTGTGACCAATGTGCCTGTGCACACATTTTTGTAATCATGATTTCTTTCTCCAATTTCTTTGGTGGAATTCTTTGCAAGTACGCTACACGTTCTGCAGTGTGTTCCCTGTCGTGTAGCAGTCGTTAAGTACGCTACACGTTCTGCAGTGTGTTCCCTGTCGTGTAGCAGTCGTTAAGTACGCTACACGTTCTGCAGTGTGTTCCCTGTCGTGTAGCAGTCGTTAAGTACGCTACACGTTCTGCAGTGTGTTCCCTGTCGTGTAGCAGTCGTTAAGTACGCTACACGTTCTGCAGTGTGTTACCTGTCGCGTGGCAGTCGTTAAATTCTGCTTCAACTACTCCTTGTGAGTTTCAGTTGCCCTTGTGCCAACTTGGTTTTGAATGCACAGGGACGTTTAGTAAATATGCAGGAACATTCCTGCACATTTACTAAACTAGGTCATCAGAGTTGTGCTTTTGTATCCAATCCAAGTTACATCAGGCTGGGGAGGGGAAGAAAATCAGCATGATAAAATAAATGTAACATTTTCTTCTTTTTTTTTGGCGAAATTGCAAGAGAACTATTTCACATTTTACTTCAGTTCAGTTACTCCAGATTTCAGCTGCTGATGTTATACAGGAAATGACACGTTGAAGGCTGAGGAACAGGATAAGAGCTCCAGATGATTGGAGGAAAGTATTTAGAGAGAGAGTGACAATCATTCAACGAGGACACCGTGACCTACTGGTGAGGCTCTCTTGACACAGAGAGTCAGACCACAGCCTTCTGCACAGTTACATATGTTATACAGTATATATATATGTATATATACATATATATATGATGACACTCTGTTTGGATTGCATGATGCCATTGATTCTTTTGATCAATGCCCTTTTGGGGAAAATAGCAAATGAAGGTGCTTAAACACAATTTCAGTAATGAGTTAATGGGTTAAAGCCGCAATTGTGTGCTTTTGATCCAAGGACAGAACATCTATAATGCATCTTTAATTGTACAGAAAACATCTGAGGCAATGAAGCCAGCCTAGAGAAACAGCCATTTCCGACTCATATTGCAATCCGTTTTTATTTCAAAAGACCATCTTGATAAAAGCAATGCAAAGTAAATCTCATGAATTGCTGATATAAAAGCTAAATCCTGAATGGAATAAGCAGTCCAGCTAAAGTCTAACTTAAACTCAAGTAATTTGTATCTGTTGAAAAACTATTCCTAAAGTTTCCAATTCAAAATGTGTTTTCATCACATTTAAACAAAACAAAAACATACGTGGGTCAATTATAACGTTGGCAATTCTGTGTACTCAGCCGAACTCCAAAAGCAGATTCATGAGAATAACAATACGGCTTTGTACCACACGTTGCACTTTTTCTATTAGCAGCATCTTTTACACTTTCTCATTTGTGTACACCCACGAAGGTAGGAGCCTAATAGGCTGCTGGTTGTGTCTCCTTCCAACGGGCTGCAGAGATCCCTTCTTGTTCACACCATGACAAACATTTATACGGACCGCTTTTTTCTGTTTTTACCACAAACACGCATACATAGTCTACTGACGTGCATGTGTTTCACATTCATCACATCAGCTCCTGAAAATGTCTCATCTTAATAATAATAATAATAATTATCATAATTTTATTTATAGAGCACTTTTGTGCAAGTGCTTTCCAAGGTGAGGAAATTCATAAAAGAAAAAAGGAAACCTAAGCAATATGAATGAAATATATGCATATACATAGAAACATACATACACATACGCAAACATATATACATACATAGATACATACATACATATATACATACATATATACATACATGCATATGCATAGACACTAGGGCTGAAGGATATGGAAAATCATATTGCGATTATTTTGACAGATATTGCGATTGCAACATGATTCACTATTAGTGGGAATGGTCATTTTTGCATAAGAATTGTCATTTTCACTGAAAAAAATTACATTTACACGTTTTACCCTTATCAAAAAATTGCAACTCCTGTCATTTGGATATTGCACTTGGCCATATTGCGATGTCGATAATATTTCGATTAATTGTTCAGCCCTAATAGACACACACCCAAAGAACTCTCAATAAAATAAATACATAAAAACCAACAGCTCATGACCACAGAAGTCTAGTCTGACGGCTGCTAGGAAAAGCCTTTCTGTAAAAGTTTTAAGATGAGGTTTAAAAGCAGCAACAGCCGAGGAGCCGGTACCGCAAAGGCTCCATCACCCTTAGTGAGAAGATAGTGAGAAGACCCTCCCTGGCAGACTGAGGGGCCTGTCTGGACAGTAGGGTGTGAGGAGCTCAGTTAAATACTCTGGCGCCAGATCATTCAGAACCTTGCATTTGATTAAAAGCACTTTAAAATGGATTCTAAAAGTGACTGGAAGCCAATGCAGTGAAGCCAAAATTGTTGTGATGGGTGAGAATGGCTTTGTTTTGGTCAATAGTCTAGCAGCTGAATTTTGAATAATCTGGAGCTGCTCCAAAACTAGATTATTTAGGCAAGTGAACAAGGCATTGCAGTGAACAAGGCATTACAGTGAACAAGGCATTACAGTGAACAAGGCATTACAGTGAACAAGGCATTACAGTAATCGAGGCAGGAGGATATTAGAGCATGTATAATTTGTAATAATTCTCTGTGTTACTCTCTGTAACAGAACTGATCTAATTTTGGAGTTATTCCTCAATTGATAAAAACACGACTGGACTATTTTTTGGACTTTTTTCTGCCATCAGTAAATCATGTGTGACTATGAGCAGGGCAGTTTCTGTGCTATGTAGCTTGTGGAAACCAGATTGAAACTTCTCAAAAATAGTGTTGTTATTTAGTGCCTGTCGTAGTCGGTCCAGAACTACCTATCCTAGGACTTTTGATACAAAGGCCAGTTTGGAAATTGGCCAGAAATGTTTTGAGTCTGTGGGATTTTAACCCGGGTCTCTGCAGCAGTTTTGTCAGGACAATATGAAGGGGACTCGATGAGGGTCTCATAAGTGTCCTTATAAGTCATAAGTTTTCCTTAGATCCTGCACTGATATTAGTCTAAAGCAATCAAAGAGGAAACAGCCTGGTATAGTCACTGTTAACCCGGCCGGTTTGGTCTGTTCTGGGCCCAGATACGGCCGATGCATCAAGGTTTCCACATGCGGTCCCGGACCGGTCGGGCAGCGATTCATTGGATATCCTTTTTTTTCTTTAAGCATAAACTTGCTAGCCTCAGCGATAGCTGCGTACCAAAATGTTCACCAAAGTATTGGCTATAACTCTGTGAAAGGTTTCTTTTTTTTTCGGTTTGGGACTGAGTTTTTCCCTGAAAGCGAGGGGTACACGATCGAAACCCAGCACCAAAAACTGCCATTGAGTGTTCTAGAATGCACGACTGGCTAAGCTAAAGTTAGCCGCGGAGAGCTCACCCACGATTAACGTTAGCACTGTAAGGCTAGCTCTCCCAGCCGAGTCACCGGCTCTCTAATCTTGGCTAGCTTTCACGATTAACAACAAAGCCTGCTATACATATCGTTATAATACATTTGATTAATTTATTCATTTTATAAATGAATGTTGCCTCCTGTTGTTTGTGCTTCGATGTTTGCAGAAACAGTCTTTGTTGTTGACACATGAGCTTCAAGTTTTCACCATTGTCTGCATAGTTCCAGTTTTAGTGTGTAAACAATTGAGAACAACTCTAAGCAAAGCAATTTTTGTTTTAACATGTTTTAACATGTTTTAACATGTTTTAACATGCAATAAAGTAGGCTCTGATGGTCAATAACACCAAACTTTAAATTTAGTCCTTAATCCTCTGAGGATATTTGGGACTTGAGATATATATTAAATCTGATGATAAGTCCAGATCTTAAGGCCTTGATTATTTTGGATTAATTAAAAGTAAGTCGAGACAACTGAGCAGAAACAGGCCCTTGCTATGGACAGGAGATACACAAGATTAGTCATTAAGCTCCGGGAGTGGCGAGGAGACTGTCCCTGGGGGAGGAGGCTTAGTAAGAGAGGGAGAGGGATGAAATACACTCACAGAAGTCAATCTCCCACTAGATCAGTGGCTCTGTTCAGCCGGTTCTCCGTCCACAGGTCATCTGTGGCTAATTTCAAAATAAGCCGCGTGACTAAACAAAAGGCCCATCTGCTTCCTGACGTATGGAAGGATCAACGCCTGGTGAAAACCTTCGTGTTGAACACTTCACTCCGTTCTCCCCCCTTTATGTGATTGACAGGCTGGTCATGTTTCATACGTATACGAGTCTTGGCTCCTCCAGATGAGCTTCACCTGTAACTCCAGGCTGTGCAGTAATTAGCAGCAGAGGTGCATACCCTCCCAGCCTCAACCCAGCTGCTTCCTGTGGGAGGTGGTGGTGGTGGTGGAGGAGGTGGTGGTGGAGGTGCAGACTTTCCCCTCTGGCTTACCATCCCCTGCAGTGCTATGACAGGGGAATTGTGGAGGGACCTGTGTCAAACATTGGAAGCAATTAGACTTTACAATTATACTTCAGAGCAGGAGAGATGAGGATCGTTGTGTGAAAAGGAACGATGATGAGCTCAGAAACTAAAGTCTCTGCACTCAAACTCTTACCATTATATTTCAGTGACTGCTGTGTGGGTTTATTTATGCATTCTGCATCGTCTTCTCCTGTAATCTAGTTTTAAATAACCAACATATAAAAAAGTGAATTCATGACCATTTCTAACAAACAACGGCAATGTGATCATGTGATGAACACACACACACATGTAGATAGCTTAACCCATTTTTATTTTTATTTGTACAAATGTTGCATGACCTCATGCGGAGCTGATTTGCCTTCAGTAGCGACACCTTTCAAACACTCTGCCTATGATTTAACCACCGTCCGCCAGGCCTGCTGTGTGAACACCGCCAGCTATAAAACAAAAGCATCTTTCACTTTCTTTTATATCCACCTCCATCTCAGTTATAGCGAGGTTAGAGCGTAACCGCATACGCCAGCTCAGGTCTGACAGATAACAGTCACGAACCGACCGTTAAATAAGGTTCCCATCCAGAAATAACATGCGGCCCTCCGTTACACAAGACCTCAGAGGGGCTGTTTTTCACTTCCTCACATGTGCTCAGCATCTAACCAGGTTCTCCCACACACATGTCACACACACACACACACACACACACACACACACACACACACACACACACACACACACACACACACACACACACACACACACACACACACACACACACACACACACACACACACACACACACACACAATTATCCAAACCACAGCACCTAGTGCCTCAAGAGCAGGCTTCATCTGGGTCTCGTAGTGGTCCCGCTGAACCTCCTGTAGACACAGGACCTGGACACCAGAGGGAACAGTAACATAAATACATGTTTACTATTGTGTAGGTTTATAGATAGTGTAGTGGCTAGGGCATTTGGCTTCTAGCCAAAAGGATCTGGGTTTGATCGCAGACACAGCCTAGCCTGCAGGCATCCTAGAGCAAGATGACCCCTGACCCCTGCCGGCTCCTTGGTGATTTGTATCTGAAGCCGCAGATAAACGAGACTTCACAGTACATTTTTGTGCGGGAGGTTTTTGTGACACAAGTCACAAGTGGGGTGGCTAATCAACACCATACCTGGTGGTACGACAGGGTAATTTAATATATACAATATATATAAGACTGACTCACATCTGCGTCATACTGCTGTATCTCCCTCAGCAGGTTGGGCAGTCTGAAGTCCCAGGGCAGAACGCTGGGGTCACAGTGGCGGTACAGGTAGGCGTTTTCGTGCAGCAGGTCCTGGGACAGGATGTTGTACGACATGACCGAGAAGTCAAACCCACCACCGCTGTCGCCCCCCGGAGACTGGAGGTCCGTACTGCAGGCCGGTCGGTACTCCCAGCGTCTCTGCAGTGCTGGGAGAGGAACAGTTCGGTTCATGATAATGACCAGTTACTTGTATAGCGTAATCCTCATATGAAGCAAACGTTGGGTTCATGACCTAAACACTTTAAAATACTTAACCCATAACTGGATCTGAATTCACTGTTAGTCACACACGTCTGCTAATTACTAACTAATTACTAACTCATAAATAGGAACGTAAAACTCCACATAACAGCATTGTGTCAACAAAGCCTTATCTGGTTTTGACACCAAACTGAAAATGATGTATAAAAAGTGTTGTTTTTTTAACAGTCACAGTCCTCCACTTACGCTGAGCTGCTGTTCCCCGGCTCTGGGTTCTCTGAGGAGGGGGGCCCGGGCCGGGCCTGGGAAGAGGGGGGAAGTCTTCAGGATTCCCTAAGGTTCCCGGTGGAGGTGGAGTAGGGTTCCTTAAGGTTGCAGGTGGAGGCTTCCCCCAGGCTCCGGTTGCAGGTGGAGGGTTCCCCCAGGCTCCGGTTGTAGGTGGAGGGTTCCCCCAGGCTCCGGTTGCAGGTGGAGGGTTCCCAGGTGGAGGTGCTTCTGGGTTCCTTAACATTCCGGGTGGTGGTGGAGGTCCAGGGTTCCTCCAGACCCCAGCAGGAGGAGGAGGAGTAGGGGGATGAGTCCTGCGTTCTCCACTCCGGTCGTGGCTCCAGGACCTGTAGTGAGGGGTGCCGGCCTCACGATCCTGACTACGGTGCTTCTTCCCGGGCCTCGTCTTGGAGGACTTAACCCCCGATTCTGCACCATCGCGTCCCTCCTTCTCCCCCTTATCCTCTCCCGTACTCTTCCAGCGCTTGTATGGGGGTGGCCCGTCCCTCCTGCTAGACCGCTCCATGAGGAGGCCCACCGGGAACCGGAGAGTCCTCAGACCTCCTCCAGAACCAGAACCAGGACTGGAGAAGACCAAGGGGGGCGGTGAACACCTACCGAGTGTGGAGAAGCAGCGTGAGGAGATCCCAGGAGGAATGTTCCTGTGGTGAGCAGGGAGGTACGGGAGAGGGCTGGATCTCCTCTCCTTGGTAAAGAGGAGGCTTGCAGGGCGGAAGGGGGGGAGGAGGAGGAGGAGGAGATGCCAGGGAGGAGGAGGAGGAGGAGGTCCCGACGCCGACCAGCATGGGTGAGGAGCACGGCGGAGGAGGAGGGAGGAGAAGCAGCTACTCCTGAAGCCCGGAGGCCGGAGGAGGAGGGCGAGACACTGAGAGAGGTAGGAGGAGCCCAGGGACCTCAGCAGGAGCAGGGACATGAGTTACCTGGGGTTATGGAAAATCACAAAGTGACGACGTGGAAGGAACATAGATGGGGAACCGAGTAAATTCAAAGCCTCAAAATCACAACTGCATGAACAGTCTTTACAGGTCACACATTTAAATGCGATTTGAATTTTACTACTGACGTTCTATGTGAGAGAAACGTATAGGTGACACCAGGCATTCATCCACCTGTGCATTTGAGGATGGCTGACCCTGCAACACCCTCGAACCGTGCATTAATAACACAAAGCAGAGGCCAAATGTCACGTAATTGTGGGACTGTAACAGAATTTGGCCACAGTCAGTACAGTAGTTTGACGATCTAACTAATGCTACTATAGTGTAGTGTTATGTACATACAACGAAATATGTTGATGTTGTTTTTAGCACACATATGGTTTTACATAGCTGATTGTTAACTGGGCAAATCGTACACATACGAATATATTTGGGCAGTTAGGGAGAATAATAGATAAATACCCGCTGCAGATTACTTTCAGTCTCTTCCCACTCATTGATAAGTGAACGTTACTTACTTCCCATAGGCGACGGACGACTCATGTTTTTACGTCAAGGTGCGCACGAATACGGCACACGCTATTATCCTCCGTACTTCACACAGCAGCGACTTGTAAGTCAGACTATGGACCGGAGACCACGCAGGCTCCCGGCGCCGCCGTGGTACAACATTTGCGGTCCTCAAAATAATACGTAACGTGCACACAGCGTGGAAAAACTAGACGCCGCGGAGAGCTAAGGGAATTGTAGTTTTTTTACGCAGTGCAACGTACCGTGGGGCATGGGAGTGAAAACTACATCCGGCGAGTGCAGACGAATGAACGGTCCGACTGGAAACGTAGGTTCTCGTATACTATATATATATATATATATATTTATTTTTTTTTAAGTAACAAAATATTTAATAATCGACCAATGCGTCTAAACTGAACACAACTGCACATTCTCATGAAGGTCAACTGTATTATAGTTGTGACCTTGACAATAGCCAGAACACCGAGTAAAACAAGTGTGGATAATATAATGCTGCTGTACGTACCTATAGAGGTTTTCTGTCAAGGTAGCCGGTAGGATGTTCTGTAACATCAAACGTTACAGCCGTGGTCGCGCCGTCTGATGTTCCACGGGGATCAGGTGTATAAGCATGATTATCCCGACGGTGGTCGACGTCCTCAGAGGCTTAGATGGTATTAGGAGTTTGTGTCTGCCCAGGGAATGTGATCGCTAATTCGTGAGCATCGTGTTCTTTACCTCTCTCTCTCTCTCCATCCTCCCCTTTCCCCCCCCCTCTCTCTCTCTCTCTCTCTCTCTCCCTCTCCATCCCCTCCTCCCTCCCCTGTCCGCAGCTCTCATTCTCTCTCTTCCAAATAGCGGGAGAGAATAAACACTACAATAATAGATGCAGTATAACTGTTCATCTTTGTTTCATAACTATACAACCTTTTGTAGTTATAGTAAGTATATTGCTATAATAATTATATTGAATATTTTGATTTTTGTTACAGCAATAGTAGTAGTGGGGACATAGCCGATTAACTATTGCATTTCTGTTGTTGTAAAACATTACATTAATATAGTATAGGATAGTAGACAAATCCTACTTTACTTCTGTACACTGTAGTTGTACAATATCCTCTATATATGTGTGTCTGTTTGCAGTTCACGGGCCATTGGGACAAATCAATTCAGCCATTATAAAATCTTTATTCCAGAAAGCTCAATTAGGATATCAAAATCGGTCACAAAGATCCGCGTCCGTCTCTCTGCCGTAACCCACAGCCTGGGGACACTCCTGAACGTTGCGCCCACAGGCCTCAAGTGACACATAGAAAAAAGTGGTGGTCGTCATTCAGGAAGAGTTCAGTTTTTGAAATAAGATAAGATTTGTGAAATGTTTTTGCCCGTCTTGTAACAAGCTGCTTCACGTGTCGGTGGTGTGCATCAAATGTCTCTCTGGAGGTTTTTTACAGAACAAAATATGAAGAAAGACGACAGGTTTGGTGGCCATATTTACTAAACCATGTCATTCCACATCTGCAGGGGTCATGAACTGCAATTGTTTGATTTTCCGAAGGTTTCCCAGGTATTGAACAAGGTGCGTTAGGTTTTTTATCTCCCCAGAACAAAACCCTCAGAAGACACTTTAATTACATCTCATCATCAAACATACTTGTTGTGACAAATAGACAAATCATTTGTAGCGTCTTTTTAAAAAATTGCTTATAAGACATTTATAGACAAACCAAATGACGGTTGTTGTAAACGTTACCAGGAGATGCAAATCTAAACAAGAAATACAAGTTCTGTCTCCATGTAATTAAGAGGAAGTAACCACGGTTACGGTGCAGTTGCTCTTAGGGGGCGTAACAGTGTCACACCCCCCCGATACACCCGACCTCTGACCTCTAAGATGGCCAACAACGTAAGTTATGCTGCATGCGTGCTGTGCTTGTATTATTTTTAACTCCCGTTCTCTGTGCTTTCTCTCTCGCTCTATTTCAGGCTCTCCTTTTTCGAGGTCGATCCGTGTACTTCCTGACACCACTAAAGTTTTAGTTTGCCCTTTAATAAATGCACGCAATCACCCACTCTTTGTGCAGTCATATCATGCAGAATACGCGGATTATCAAACAGAATCCAGATGTGAGAAATGCAGTGTAATGATAGTTTTCAAAGGGCCACTTGTTGCCTTGGATGCAGCCAAGGACACGCTCGTCGGTCGGATCAGATCACATCTTCCCAATGGAACGATCAATTCAAGCAGACAGCAAAAGAGTCTCCATCCAACTAACATTACTAACATAATACCAGGGATTAGGCTTCGATAGATGAGACAATCCTACGAACAAATGCCAATTATTATTGGAAGTGAGCCTGATGTGAATTTAGTTTCAAGGCGCGCTGGATACTCACTTGCTTATACAAATAAAGTTTATTATTATTATTATTGTTATGATTATTGGGAGGTGCAAAAATGTAAATAAAAGCTGTTTCGAGCCCTCCGAATAAAACTATATAAATAATATTTTCCCCTTCTCATTAAATATTTATTTTTAAAAAAGCCAACAAGTTCTTCCAAAGTGTCTTTTTCCCCCCCTGTTCTCCGTGATGTCATCAACATGGGACCATAATTATATAACCCCATGTGACCAAACCTGGACCACGTGACCTCCAGCCTAGACCACCATGTGACCCCTTGTCTGAGCCTACAGGCTCCAGCTGAGAGAACCTGTCCTTGTGTAAACACAGCTGGTTCCGGGGGTCCAATAGATCCACCATAAAAAAAAAACATCCCATAGTTTTCCGCACGGACGGCAGCATAAACCAGAGGAGACGTCCACGTCCTGAATGCTCCACTGCAGCGGGTCGTACCCGGGCAGGCGTGTGTGTGTGTTCATGTTTGTTTGTGTGTGTGTATGTGAATGTATAGTTGTGAGTGTGATGTGTGTGTGTGGCACTGTGCTACTTAAGAACTCATTCAATGCAAACCGTGTGTGTATGTTAATGTCCATATGTGTGTGACGATGGCATCGTGTTTGACTTCTGAAAGGTGGCCACGTGCGGGGGCGGGGGTCAGAGTTCACGGGGGTCAGGAGAAGGGGACGTCCCATCTCTGTGTGTAGGCGCTAAGTTCGCAGGGGCTGATGACCAGCATGCGGGAGGAGTCCATTCCCTCCAGGGCCATCTCGGAGTCCATGCAGAACCGGGACACCAGGTGCTCCAGGTGGGTGCCTGACTTCTGCCACCGCTGGGGGAACACGACCGAGAGGAGACCACAGCAGGGGTTACACGGAGATAGCGTGCACAGTCAGCTCGTGCACCTGTGTACCCTAAAGGTTAAAGGGCCCCTATTTTACCACCAGGTGTGAGGCTCAGGAGTCGTTAACATAATCTAATCCACCCACTTGTGACATCACAAGCGGGGGTGTATGATGGGATGAGGATGGCGACTTACATACCAGGTGGTAGAATAGGTTACTACTACTTTAAGACTGTCTTGGAAAATCGTCATGCTTTCTGACGTCAATTATGTTAAACCTAGTTCAAGACTTTATTTTGCTCTGTGGTTTCCATAAAGCAGCGTTGGCTAACAGTTACCACTAGATGGCAGCATCTTCTGTCAAAAGACAGAAGCAAGTTATTAAAGCCCAAATGAGAAGGCAGGAACTTTTATGTGTGTGTATGTGTGTGTGTGTGTGTGTGTGTGTGTGTGGTGTGTGAGTGTGTGTGTGTGTGTGTGTGTGTGGCAGGAAGTGCCAGGGTTTGTGTGTGTGTGTGTGTGTGTGCGTGTGTGAGAGAGAGAGAGAGTGACTCCGCCGTGGCAGGAAGTGCCATTGTCTTTGCTCAGGCGGTGAAGCATATCGCTGTCTTGTATCTGTGTCTCACACGCACACGCACACACACACACACACACACGCACACACACTCTCTCACATACACACGCGTGGTCTTTTGTTCTATAGAGTTGTATTGTGCTCTATTGTCTCTGTGATCAAAGGAGCAGCGAGCGAGCGCTGTAGCAATGACACGCTGGTGATACCGTGGCAACGGGCCGAGACGCTTTTTAATTG
>OOFB01036503.1:9704-20165 GCA_900323305.1 Trachyrincus murrayi
CCATATCTAACCTAATACCTAAACTTAACCATATCTAACCTAATACCTACACTTAACCATCGGTAACCTAATACCTAAACTTAACCATATCTAACCTAATACCTACACTTAACCATCTCTACCCTAATACCTAAACTTAACCATATCTAACCAAATAACTAAACTTAACCATCTCTAACCAAATAAC
This sequence comes from Trachyrincus murrayi, assembly GCA_900323305.1. NCBI lineage: Eukaryota > Metazoa > Chordata > Actinopteri > Gadiformes > Macrouridae > Trachyrincus > Trachyrincus murrayi. The sequence continues at coordinate 9,892 of OOFB01036503.1, forward strand.
TAAACTTAACCATATCTAACCCGATACCTAAACTTAAGCATCTCTAACCTAATACCTAAACTTAACCATATCTAACCTGATGCCTAAACTTAACCATCCCTAACCTAATAACTAAACTTAACTCTCTCTGGTGACTCCGCAGTTTCTCCCCTATCTGAGAGGACACTCCCACTAGTGATGTCATAGATGGCTTGTAATGACTCATCAACACAACACCTGGTATAAGAGGGGCCCTTGAATAAAAAAAAGAAAGCTGATTGCATTTGATATAGTGTTGTGAAGTTCCTCACATTTATTTTTATTCAGTACTATAGTACACCAATATATTAGCCAATGAGTATTTAAAGGAAACCAAATTAAAAACACACCAGATACATATACAGATTATTAGATGTTAAACACCACTACACCCAGTACAGCGTCAACACTAAGTTGGGCTTCAACGCTCAACTCCATAGGAAAACATAGGGGATGCTGGCAACGCTGACGCTGAAAGCTCATCATGTGCCTTGCGCCCCCTGTGGGAGGCATTCAACATCGCACCACTCAATCAGCCTTTCACCATGGTGAATTGGGTAGACACCCTTGAAATGCCATCATTACATGAATTAACCAGTATATGGGAGCCTCAACCATATGTATATGAGGTGATTAAATGGTGGGCTGTAACAATGAATCAATGTTTATGAGCTAATTTATTTTTTACTCAAAATCCCAAATGTCATTGACGCGATACTGTTTTTACAACCATAGTAATAATCAATTTAAACGTTGAATGTATCATTGGCAGATAGATTCTAGGCAAACGGAGGCTAAATAGTCATGTTGTTCTCTGGTAAAGGTGGCACCTCCATTATGACATCATTAAGAACAAAGCTGTTCCTTTACACACGGAATTCTGCATACACAACACACACATATGCTGTGCCACTCCAGTTGAACGAAGCAATTCATTCATGTGCATGTGGATCCTTTGGGAAGACCGCTGCCACCAGGTCAACTAGTTTGAATTGGGATATGCCACAATGGGAGATTGAAGGATAGGAATGCCTGAAGTCCCGGAACCATATGAGATGTAGAGAGAGCCCTCAGCTCAACCTTTCAACAATCACAGTAGAGGAAAGGTGCCCACCAATGGACTCAACACGAGAACGCACTTTGCATTTTTGACATGTCTGAAATGTTTTATCAAGCCAATGTGCTAAAAGCGACTAGACTGGATCAAATATTTTATTAAAGTAGCCCTCAGGCCATCCAGCCAGAGCATTCATCAAGAAAGGCACTGCATTTTCTGGGGGGTATTCCCATTTTAGAAATCGGACACAATACTTGCACTTTGTACAAGTTACTAATTCACCCCCCTCACTAATTCACCTCATTTAGCAAAAATGTTGTATTAATGTTTTTGACTTGATACGTATCGTAGTGTTATAATGACTATTATTACCATGGACAGAAAAGCAGTCAATGTGTGCCTCTGTGATACTATCCATGTTGTCCTGATGGTTCACCCCTGGTCTGAAGTCCATTCTGTCACATTGTTCTCAATGTGCAACGCCAACTGTGATTAAATGTGTCTGGCAGATTTCATTGCCTTTCTCCCATTGTGTTTAGTCTGCTTAGCGCTAAGCAGGTATAATCTGTCCTCCCGATAGGTAGAGCACAGACAGTTGCTGGTTCCAGCTTTACTCCTCAGTATGTGTCCTGTTCTGCTCAAAAGGGATGAAGCGTTGACCCATGACCATGCAACCAAGGCACAATTGAACATGAATTCACTGTTGCAGACATTACAAAACAGACCATTGTCATTGTTAAAAAGCATTACAAACCCATATGGCTACAATGGGGTTTCTCAGAGAACAGGTTATTGGAACATGGTGAGTGCTTTCTGCAAGTTCTCCTGTTGAGCCCAAATAAGTGAAGCCAGAGAAGTACACTTGTGTATGATGTTTCTCTGAGAAAATACAAACACACACACACACACACACACACACACACACACACACACACACACACACACACACACACACACACAGACACTCCAACCAACACACACACATGCGTGCGCACACACACGAAAATATTTTGGGATTCATGTTCTTATTTTTCCATCAGTAGAAACAAATCGTTATCTCTTTAGCATTCCATAACACCTGCCATCAAGATTATCTGACCCTCTAACAAACTGCTAATGCCTGCCCATACACACATCTATGATACAATTTAACACAGTTTTCTTCCAATAATGAAATGTATTAATGATACATATTCAAACAAAATTATTTGGAACTTGTAATAATTATCCGAACAATCAAACAACAATTCTTATTATACTGTTGCACCACAGAACGCAATCAGGAATGTGCACACTTTGATGAAATGTCTTCACCATCTTCATTTTCTTCTCTATACATTTTTTCTCCCTACTGTGCATTCCGAAGTACTTACGTTAATTTACAAGCTATTATTTAAAAGAAGTACAGAGGTGCTATAGGTCAGCAACTGTACATTGCATATTCCCTGCCTGTCTCCCTTAAGGATATGATGTCTGTAAGTCATTTACTAGCTCTGTGATTTTGGTCCATGGGCCTGAGTTGATTGGCACAGTTGGTTGGAAAAACAATAGATTGAGTAGTCAAGTTTTTCTAATATATTAATAATAATACTAATAATAACCAATATGACCACTCCTACTCCTACTAAGAATAATATAAAAATGTCTAATAACAATAACCATTCATGAATGTATTATTATTATCGTAGTAGTAGTAGTAGTATTAATATATATATGAATACATTATATTATAATGTATTAACAATACAGTATCTTATATTATTGTTATTATAATATCAAGAAGTGTTCAGGTTATAACTTGTATTCTAGGTTAACCTAGGTGAGCCACTTCTGTCGAATGGCAGAACTGAAGTAGCAACAAAAGTCACAACTATTCATTTTCATGACAAACGACCAATCGGCTCACTTCTCTGCCAATGGTGGTGTCAGAGCGGATGTATTGGCAGGATCTCTTGGCCACACAATATGCTGAATGTCTCATGCCCAGGGGGCCCTTCACCGATACGTCAACCATCAGCCATAAATGTGCCTTCCCGCTTCAACTTTTAATGACATTCAAAGCACCACACAGGAGGAGGATAATACGCTAAGCTGTTTTTTTCCCCCCTGTCAGGGCTACTTTCCTCTTGATTCAATTTCAGACACAGACCATGTCAATGGAGTCATTAGAACAACAGCATGGAGATGAATTCTCATGTCAAGGATGTTAAGAAGGGATCATTTTGATCATAGTAAAAGGGGTTATGTAATGGTTGCCAGAGGCTCTGTCTTGGACCGACTGCGGGAGAGTGACGCGATGGAACACCGACCTCTTTCTGACAGAAGCAGATGATGCTAAATATCCAGGAATATATTCTTTCTAATGAGCTCATTTGTAAATATACTAAAATATACAGTATACACCTCATAATACCATATAATGTGCTATTTGTACTAAACAACAATGACATCAATATCTGTACAAATAAACCACCACTGCTGCACAAATAAACCACTCAAACAACCAAAACAATCTGCTTTTTGCTTTTCTTACATTATATAAAGTGTGTGCGGTTTCTTTGTCTTGCAATGCATCTAACATCTCCATGGATAGTATGCAGAAATTGTACAGTGGTATTGCATGTAAAATAGATTAGATATTAACATTAAAACACAAAAAATGCAATGTATGTAATGTCTCTGCTATAGTCTCTGCTATGCATCCTCCTCACACATCTCTGTATTTTGTGGTGTTTTGGGTGAAAATGCTGCTTTTCCATTGTCATGCACATGCTCAGATAACTTGTTTAACCCAAGGCCTTATCAGTCAGTCTCATTACAAATCACTGACAGGACAGTTACTCATGGCAACAATCACTAATTGGCTTGAACTAGTTCACAGAAAGGCTGTCTCTCACTAAAATGATATATGGAAAGGCATCTATGATGGTTGACAAAAAACGAGAGAAAGGAAGCATATTTAAGACCCCACACACATATTCCATAAGCTAACGACATATAAATGACATATTTTAGGTGGCCTGTAGTTTGTATACCTAGACCTTTTGCAGAAAATCCCAAGTGTACAGTGGCTGTGAGCCATCTGTCTTTCTGTGTAAACAAACACAAACCTTCACAAGTGAGCAGTGGGAAATCAAATAAAGGTGACCCTTTATTTTGCTATTATTATTATCTTTTTTTTTTTTTTTTTTAACCTCCAGAAGGACCGCAGTATCAAATCAAATCAAATCAAATGAATCTATCGAGCACATTTAAAATAAACAAATTTATGGCGTAGATAGCTACAAAAAAACAAAACAGAAAATATCGAACCAGAAGAGGTCCATGCATACACAACATATACATACAGGCGGATCAGACAGTTTCAAATGTGAATAGAAATGGGTTTTGAATATATGAATGGTTTGAAACACTGCAATCAGGGGTCTCTGGGTATTTAGGCTTGTCACAGGCTAGTCCCTCGAGCAGAGTGAGGGAGTCAGGGCATAAAGTAAACTGCCCTACATGGTTGATAGTAAAGGGGCCACCATGGACAGCTCCAGGAACAGAAACAGGGCCAGAGACTTGAGAGAGATAAAGAGAGAGAGACACTTTAGTCTTGAATGGATGTTATTTATATATTTACAACCATTCCAACAAATAATGGCATTGACATAAATAAGAGTCTTGAATTCTCCCAAACACCATAACACCATAATCAAGGATAACCCCAACTCAAAAAAACCATTTAAACCACCAGTCAAACAAGTAAACAACACCTCAGACAAAAGCTCAGACTTCAGCAAGTGAAAATGTGTGGTGTGACTCCATTTTGTGCTAATTGCTGATCTATTTGTGTGTGTGTGTGTGTGTGTGTGTTTGTGTGTGTGTATATATATATATATATACACACAATATACCGGAGCCCTCAGGAGAGCGGATGGCCCGATAACTGTTCAGTTACCGGGCGACCGGAAACCCTCAGCAACCACCGGCCTCACAGTGAGGCGGCTGCCAGTGGCTGTCAGACCGAAGCCTCTGCCAGCTACTGTCATGTGATCGAAGCCATGTCGGACACCTCCACTCAAAGTAAGTCACCATAACAACGTCTCAGTTCTGGTTCAACAGTGATGACATGTGAGGCCTCTTTTTCCAAGCTCTGTTCCTGACCTGCTGTCATAGAGTTTGAGTATTGTTGACCAAATCTCATCGGAAAACTTTCTGTATGTTATCAACTACTTATTGGTCAAGTTGGCTCTATAGCATTTATCCATACCACCAGTGTGTTATTGTATGGGTTCTTTTTTTTAATGTTATTTCTGGTCAATTTGTCTTTCAAACTTACACACTTAAGAGACTGACTGAGTGATTTACTTCAGTCTATCACATATAATGCTTAAGTGCTCCTAAACTCATTACACTGTAATATAACCGATGAAGCATCAGATATTGCTGCTGAAATAATGGAAGTGTTGGCGGGGTTAAAACAAATATGTATGTTTCAGAATCAGCGCATGCGTTGCATTGGAATCTGAACACGGTTTACTCAAATCTTCGTATCTGGATGCTGAAATACTGCATTTCTGTGAATTCCTGTTTAACGTATACGGCTCACTTGATTTTAGCCGTACATGTTAGCTAAATTCATCCTTTTGGGGCAGGCACCAATTTGAGTGTTTTAACTCTCTTTCCTCACACCTCTGTTGTCCGTATTATCTTATAATTGATCCAAGACACCCAAGCCTTTGAGCTCAGCTATCTCCCATCCGCTAGCAGCCGGACATGGGGGGAGGGGGAAGGGCTGAGAGTGCAGGGGTTAGAGGGTGGGAGTGAAGATATAGGCATAGTTTTTCTATCGTGAGAACAATTACCTGCACCCGTGATTCGATTTGGGGCAGAAAGGGGAACCCGCCTCCTGCGAAGACTAATAGATTTAGTTAAGTATGCTTCTAATGCCTCTTTTGGATTGGGTCCAAAAAGGCTCAATTGGATTTTCCTTCACGTAGCACCCCACTCTACCACTCCCTCTCCCTCTCCCTCTCCCTCTCTCTCTCTCTCTCTCTCTCTCTCTCTCTCCTGGTCTCCAGCTTGTCTCGTTCTATCCCTTGACTCGTTGCTGCTTTATCCACCAATTCCTCCGTCGCGTAGCCGCCGACCACCAATTCCTCACTCCTCTGCTCTCTCTCCCTCTCTCTCTCTCTCTCTCTCTCTCCCCCTCCTCATCCTCCAGCAGCCTACCTGCCATCCCCTCCAGTGGCAGTGGTGTCTACCAGAGGTTGAGGGGTGAGTATGGGGAAGGGGCTGGGACCGGGACAGGGAGCAAGGATGGCAGAAGTGGAAGTGTAGGTATGGGTTGTGGAGCGAGAGGGAAGAGTCAGATAAGATTGGTCTCGCTGCACCATGTCGGGGGGGGGGGGCTATCTGATGGTGTGTCAGTCAAGAGACAGCCGGCCGTAGCTTCAAACCGAGGCCGCCTCCTGGAGGACCCCGGAGGCTAAAGCACATGAGCAGATCTGACGTTTGCCTGAAATAGATACCAGAGACTTTAATTGAGTTGAGTTTAATTGAATTGAATTGATTGCATTGAATTGAATATATTCTGTAAAAAAAAAACATAGAGGAATATATAGAGGAATGATCCATTCAAAACGTCTTAAAACACAATTGTTATCACATCAACAGTGTATACATTGTAGGATTAGGATTATAAATGAATGGAATCAGTCAGATCAAGCAGGGGACCAGGGTTGACGGGAGAGGGAACGTAATGAGGGTCCCAGCCCCTTCGTACACAGCTCTTCAGGTGTTTGTATGAAGGGGTTGCTGCACAGGCCTGGCGGTGCACTGCACTTGGCCTTGCAACTACACAATTGACTTCACTTATCACTCTTTTCTAATGACGCATCATCATCACACCGTGCCACTCAGAACGGGAGCAGCAACTTATGAAACATTTAAATGATGGGATTTTACGAGTTTGGCTCTGAGACATAATTTACAGCATTACATGGTGGTGGTGGCTGCAGCAGCGGAGAGAACTGGAGGGGCGAGAGACATAGAGAGAGAGAGAGAGAGAGAGAGAGAGAGAAAGAGAGAGAGAGAGAGAGCGAGAGACTTTCTTACATAGAACTTAACTTCAATGGAACAAAGCACATTTTCAATAGTTATCCAGATAGACCAAGCAACTAAGCAGCTATGATACTGTATACTGATACGGGCTTATCTCTGCATCTCAATGACCCACTTCTAAATCATTTTCCTTTGTTTGTGTGCACATGAATCATGAGCCAGCATTAAAACCAACATTATACATTTCCTAAGACACACATACATACATACACACACACACACACACACACACACACACGCATCCCTCTCCATCTCCCCAGCTCTTCTTTCTCTTTTGTGTTCTTTCCTTCGGCTAGTTTTTTGCTCTTCATCCTTCCATCAGTCTCTCTCTCTTCGTGTCTCGCCAAGACGAGGCAAAATGTCAGGATCTCCTCAGGTGAGGGGAGGCATTTCCTGCGCTCTCACGCACCCCCAGTTTCACATTCAAGCCTCCCCGACAGAGGGCCTGACCCGGAACAAAACACACATGACAGAGGGGGGAGAGTGAGAGAGACAGCAACAACAGACCAAGAGAAGGAGAGCAGAGGAGAGGAGAGGAGAGCAGAGAAGAGGAGACGAGAGGAGAGGAGACGAGGGGAGAGGAGAGAAGGAGAGGAGAAGAGCGGAGAAGAGAGGAGACAAGGGGAGGGGAGAGGAGGAGAAGAGAGCAGAGGAGAGCAGAGGAGATGAGGGGAGAGGAGAGCAGAGGAGAGGAGAAGAGAGGAGAGGAGATGAGGGGAGAGGAGAGCAGAGGAGAGGAGAAGAGAGGAGAGGAGATGAGGGGAGAGGAGAGGAGAGGAGAGCAGAGGAGAAGAGAGGAGAGGTGAAGAGGGGAGAGGAGAGGAGAGGAGAGGAGAAGGGAGAGGAGAGGAGAGGAGACGAGGGGAGAGGAGAGGAGAGAGAATGTCGGCACTGAGACCAAAACACACTGTCCTTGATGCTCTCAGCAGGATTTTCCCCCCTTTTTATTTTTGTAGATTCGACAGAAAAATGAGGAGGTGGCCAGTGACAGTGAAAGGAAGAGGGATATTGACAAAAATTAACGCTGCATTATATGACCTAATTATGAGAGGGAAATGCGCAAGACCATGTGTGTTTGTGTTTTGAATATGTGTGTGTGTGTGTGTGTGTGTGTGTCTGCACGTTTGTGATAACGTGGCTCATAGAGAATAAAATGATTGAACAATCAGTCAGTCAGTCAGTCATCCTCCAACTACTGCAACACCTCCCCCTGCTGGATCTACTGCATTGAGATGAGCAGATGAATAACACACTCTCTCTCTCACACTCACACACTCTCTCTCTCACACATACACACACACACACACACACACACACAAACTCTCTCTCTCACCCGCTCTCTCACTCTCTCTCTCTCTCTCTCTCTCTCTCTCTCTCTCTCTCTCGCCCCAGCATGTGCTCACACCCCTCCTGGTCCAGTAATGAGGCCAGTCAGAGCTTTTGAACCAAGCTGTGCCAATGAGCACCTTGTTGCTGATGCTGCAGCGTCTCAAGTCAACAGTGTGCATTATTATTTTCATAATAATACAAATAAATAAATACATGAATAAAGAAAGGAATACATACAACTACAATGACAGATTGTTTTATTGACATATCTATTGTGGTCAGTTCTAGAAGTGCTGTCTATCTATCTATCTATCTATCTATCTGACTGTGTGTCCTTGTATTGTTGGCGAGGACGTTCTACTGGGTAATATAGTGTGTAGAGATATAAAGGAGGTATGAAAGGAGGATGAAACCTCCATGGCCTGAGGATAGAGAAAAAATAGACATAAACATAAACACATTGCATCAGGGAAAACTTGAAGGTGTGTGTGTGTGTGTGTGTGTGTGTGAGTGTGTGCGCATGTGTGAATAGAGTTTGGTTGGGTGAACGTTGTAACCCAGTCTCCTTTAATAACAAGGACATTTCTGCATACAATCATTTTCTAAAAGATAGTACATCATGTAAAATGCTCCAATCGTGTTCATCTTTACACTTATTATTTAAAATATTCAGCTTTCAGGCATTTTTTCATTCTTGGCCTTTCGTGTCCGAGTTCAGCCTTGGGACTGGGTTTCATGCCTGGCTTGGGAGCAGTCCATGGTCAGTTCTTAGTGTTTATTATGGGTTATGGTTTTCTGCTGAATACCCCCAGCTCCAGCGGTTTTTCTAACTGGAAATCCTTACTATGACAGTGTCTGAATGAACTGAATGGATTCAATGTGTGTGAATTTGCAAAGGATAAATAAGTTTACGGTATACTCTCGTATTGACATCCTGGGTATAATGTATAATGCACCACACACACACACACACACACACACACACACACACACACACACACACACACACACATACATACATACAGTATCCATTGCATCACTGTAAACAAAGATGACATTTCATGGTGCTCTCAGGTAAAATAACACCATCTTCCATATTTATTTTTATCCGGTGGTAAATACAACTAAAAAGCTGCTTGTTTGAATCTGATTCTATATTACCTTGATATGGTTTGTGTTTACACTGCCAGCTGTGGATGGATGATCCAGGATCGGATGCTTCTCTTGGGGAGCCGATGGGATCCACTTGGTTGTGGTGTTCAGAAAAGCAGAGCACACTGCTTGCTGTAAGTTGCCAGCATTCTAGCTATTGGCCGGTAAATCTTTACTTCAACCTTTAAGGTTACTGAAGCATGCGTGTTACCTGTGCTGTTTGAATGAAAACGTTATCGTATTTGGGATGCACTTGAGTATCCATTCATATCCATTCTGTTGGGGACACAACGGTGGTCCATCATGCCTGGTGTCCTGGTAGGGGTGTAGGGACACAACACAGGCCAGGACAGAGAGCCCTGGTCCTACGTCCAGGTTAAACACATTCATCTTCATCACATTTCTTTACCTTTTGGTGGCCATTTCTTGTTTACGACAAGTTTATTTTTATTGTATGGATACAGGTTTGTACAATATAATTATATATATAGCCTACACAATATAGAGCTAACACAGACTCACCAGCCAGTGGCGTAGCCAGGGGGGGGATACCGGGTTCAAACCCCCCCCCCCCCCCCCCCCCCCCCCCCCCAAATAAAAAAAAAAAAAT
>OOFB01036511.1:4726-15034 GCA_900323305.1 Trachyrincus murrayi
AAACAGACAGAAAGGCAGACAGACAGACAGACAGACAGACAGATAGACAGACAGGAAGATAGACAGAGAGAGAGACAGAGAGACAGACAGACAGACAGACCAGTAGACAGACAGACAGGCAGACAGACCACACAAACACACAAAGTTGTCTTGTGGATTTGTAATGAAGGATTTTGGGTGGTTTTGTCGTCAGGGTCATGGGGGGCCTGTATCATGCAGGCCGGTGAGGCCCTTTGAGACAATACAAAGAATTATATATTATTAATGTAACTTGACTATCGAGTTGAGGATTGTGCATCTTTCATGCGACTTTTCTATTGATATTTACTCTTGGATTTTAGGTCTTATTATTGTAACGCTGTGGCTTCAGACATTGGGAGAAGGGGAGGGACTTAAGTGGGTTAGGAAGCTCATTGGGTGTTATTTGGGGTTATTGGGTTATTACGTGCATTTCATTGGGGGAGGTGTCCACTGTAGAGAGTAATTGGTAGGGATAGGTTAAGGGGGAGGGGCTAGAGGGTAGGAGACCTGAGGGTAGACTGAGACAGGACAAGGAAGAGGGAAGTCAATCAGAGAGACATAACCGCAATAGTTTGTATAGAGAGCGAGGTTTCTTATTTTAAGTGGACACTTCAACCCCCGGGTTAATTGTGAGCCCATTTTCCACCAGGAAATAAAACTGGGCCTGTTGGCTATCAAAGATATCCCGTCGTCTGCCTCCGTCTGTCTAGCTACAACCGTCAGCGTCACATTATGTTAAGTGTCTTTGAGCATTTAGAAAAGCGCTATATAAATAAAATGATTATTATATGATTATTATTATTATTAAAACTAGGTCAAGCCATCAACGTGTTGTTCTGTAGTTCTTCCTCCTCCTCCATCGTCTTCCTCTTCCTCCCAGCTCTGCCGGTCTCCGTCCACATGGTGGCGGGTGTGGCGGTGCTCTTCGTCCTGCTGCTGGTGGCCGCCTCCGCCCTCGTCTTCCTCCGGTGGAGAGTCCACATCACACTGGTGCTGAGGGACACGCTCAGCTGCCATGGCAACCCCTCGGGTGGGTACACAGCCTCATGATTAGCTGCCATGGCAAGCCCTCGGGTGGGTACACAGCATCATGGGTACACAGCCTCATGATTCGCTGCCATGGCAAGCCCTCGGGTGGGTACACAGCATCATGGGTACACAGCATCATGATTAGCTTTATTATTGATTCGTTGATCCACGGAACGCATCGAACGGTTTTTGCTCCATTCCGATTACCTATTTTAGATTATATTTTACATACATATGATAAAGGCTTGTTCAAATATGCATGTACAGCCTGATTTTGATGAGCCTGTATCCATGCAATACTTTGTGTCTGCTGTGTGTGAAATATTGTGAAAATTGCTAACATCCTAGTAATATTGTCATGTTATCATTCCCTACAATTTACTGAATCGGGTGTTCCTTGAATTTCTGTTTTCTGTTTCTGTTCATGTCCCATGTCATCGTGTTGAACTGTCATCCTATTGGTCCCCAGACGGGAAGCGTTACGACGTGTACGTGATGACCTACGAGAGCCAGTCGTACGGTGCGCTCAGCGAGGAGGACCGGCGGTGGATGGAGAACGTTCTGGAAGACCAGCTGGGTTACCGCCTGTGTCTCCACGAGCGTGACGTGTCCCCCGGGGAAGGTGTGTGTGTGTGTACAGATAACCACGTGACCAAAAAGGCCGGTTGATTTCATAAAAAATATTTTGGATTGGAAATGTGACATGAAGTGATGCTTGGTTTGTACTATTGGTGTATTGCATTTTTTAATTGTCCAATTTTTTTTTTTATGTTTCTTATGTTTTCTTATTTATTTTTCGATGATGTGACACCGATAGTATATATATATATTCTATTCTAGCTATCTGTTTACATTCTGCATTTACATGTATTGCAGAAATACTGCTCATCGTGCGTCGGCCTATATATCCCTATATCTTTTGTAGTTCTTTCCATATTCCATACTCAAATCTCTTCTTATTCTTATTACTGTCCTTTACTTCTGCTGTGACGCCCAAACTTCCCATCTGGGATGAGTAAAGAACATATCTTATACATACATATAAAGAACTTATCTTATCTTATCTAACCCCCGCCTCGTCTCTCACCACCCCAGCTGTGGCGGATGCAGTGATGCGGTGCATCCTGCAGAGTCGCAGGGTGGTCCTGGTCCCCAGCTCCGTGGACCACCCCGACGTGGGGTCCGGCCTGCCCAGCGCCATCCACGCTGCTCTGGTGGAGAAGAAGAGCCGCCTGGTGCTCATCCTGACCAACACCACCCAAGAGGAGAAGGTCTTAGTGGAGACTCCACAGGATGGGGGTTCCTCCTCCTTACCGGAGTCCCTGAGACTGCTGACCCAGGCTGGGAGCTCCGTCACCTGGGGAGGCCCCTGCTCCCGGCCCCTCTCCTCGTCCTTCTGGAAGCACCTACGATATCGCCTGCCAGCCCCGCGCAAGCTGAGAGCCATGCATAGCGCTTTAGAATCAGTGTGCTAACCCTGGTTAGCATAGCGCTTTAGACTCAGTGTGCTAACCCTGGTTAGCATGGTGCTGTGCTGTAGACTCAGTGTGCTAACGCTGGTTAGAACCCTGGTTAGCATGGCACTATTCAGTCTGCTAATCCAGGTTAGCATAGCGCTGTAGACTTAGGTTAGCATACTGTGGTGTGTAGCGCTGTAGACTCAGTGTGCTAACCCTGGTTAGCATAGCGCTGTAGTCTCAGTGTGCTAATACTGGGTTTGCATATTGTGATGCATAGCGCTGTAGACTCGGTATGCTAACCCTGGTTGCTAACCCTGGTTAGGAAACTGATCACTCAGCATGTCTTATCATTGTGCCAAATGCTAACTAATGTGCACTACCTGCGTTTATGTATCACAGCAATCATACAGACGAAATCAGCTTAAATATTTAACACAATTATTCATTATTAATTATTATTAACGCAAAAAAAGAAATTGTTTCAAAAGTAATGGTGACCTTTGTTTTACAGCAAAACAGTCACATCTTAATGGGCAGATAGAAACATAATTTGTATCAGTATCTCCTTGCTACAGGTGAATACTGTACACCAGTTTATTGGAGAGTTGGCAAGATGTCACAGCCAACAATTTAGATACACAAAGATGGATGGATTAATAGATTGACAGACAGGCAGACAGACCACACAAACACACAAAGTTGTCTTGTGGATTTGTAATGAAGGATTTTGGGTGGTTTTGTCGTCAGGGTCATGGGGGGCCTGTATCATGCAGGCCGGTGAGGCCCTTTGAGACAATACAAAGAAATTAGAAATTGTATGTATGTATATATGATATAAATTGTTATAAATTATGTGTAGTCATTACCTAAGAGATATTATGAGTTGTGAAAAAAATAATAAAGGAGCTAAAGAAAGGTTGCACAGGAAATGTTGCCCGTTTATTGTACCGTTTATTGTACCAATAAACGGTACAATAAATGTTAAAAAATAAGGAGCGCCAACAACAGAAAATAAATTGGTAAGATTTTAAGATTTGATAAACTTGTACATCAGTCATCATGGATACATTTTTTACATTATTAAGATTTTAATAAAATTTTATTTTTATTCAAATCTGCAATTTAGTAAAATTGTTTATTATTATTATTTATTATTTTAACCTTATTATCAATTACCTTTCATGTGAAATGATAGGGGGGGGCTCCAAAAAAAGGGAGAGGCCTGGAATTCAAATCATATATGATTTATCAATAGGTCATGAAATATTGCTATTTCCCCTTAACATTTTAACTGAAATAATGTGAAAATGATTTGATCTACTGTGATGAAAAGAGACATTTTTCTGCTCCAGTGCGGGCAGATATGTCCCCAATATAATGTTTACAAGTGAAATATATATTTTAATAATGCCGGGAAAAAATGTGCATATGTAGAGGCCCATACAAATGTCCTCCATGGGGCCCTAAAATCTCGGTTACGCCCCTGGCTGTGTATATGATGTGTGCCTGCAAAGCCCTTTGAGACTGTAACACATTTGACTCGACTATGGCGTTGAGGATTGCGCATGTGAACCAACTTTGTGGTCAAGGTCAAGGCAGAGACGGAGGTTAGGAAAGTTACTACGTCCTATTTCAGAGTGGCGTTTGACAAGTCCAATGTGTGCACCTGCGCTCCCAGAGTTTCTATCTCAGCCCCTTTCATTTATTTTCTCGCAAATCACTTTTTATTGTTAAAGACCGGGGAAGTCGGTTCACTTTGCTATAACAGCGAGGCCCAGGCTAAAGAAGCAGCAGAATAAATATTCCGTTTACGTACCGCACAGGAAGTGACTGACACACACGTTAAGGGGCTTCTAGAGAACACTCATTCCCCGAAACACAACCAAACAGGAAGCTGGTCGACCTCAAGCTCTCCCCAGAACAATAAAACGAGAGCGATCCCGCTTTGCCGAAACCTGTGCATGTGTGTGCGCGTGTGTGTGTGTGTGTGTGTGTGTGTGTGTGCGCATCATTTCAAAGGTGTGAGGGGACGGCTTTTTGAAGAGATGAGTGAGACTGTACACCACTGTTGTTCACAGTCTGAGGATCTCTTCTATGCAGAACCTTCCTCACCATACACACGCGCTGTTATCCACAGCACAGGTGACAGGTGACGTCACCCCGGGGCGTGACAGGATGGGCTGGGCTACCGTGGGCCTCACACACCTGTTGGTTCTGGCCATCACCCCTGTTCTGTCCGAGGGATGCTGCCAGAGAAGCTCAGGTACTCTGTTGTTGCAGTTGTATTATTTACAATTCTTTTTCCTGTGGATTAATGTTGATATTGTAACAGCTCAGCATGTATGTTGTGTCCTTGGTTTCTGTGAGTATTTTATATTCACTGATTTAGCAGATGCTTTTATCCAAAGCGACTTACGGTGAACTTTTAGATACATAACATTCAGGAGCAGGTGGGGGTCAGAGGGCATCTTGCTCAAGGATGCCTACAGGTAGATTGCGGACTTTGGGTTTCGAACCCAGAACCTGTGAGTCAAACACCCTAACCACTAGACTGCCCCCTACTCTATTTACTCTTACTATTACTTACTATTGTTATCCAAAATAAATCATATGCATGTCTATGATTTATACCATTTATACTCGACTGAAACTATGGAAAAGATTAATCGTACTTTAACCTTTAACCTCCTCTCCAGGTGTGAAACACCAACCCAGGGGTCAGTACAGCGTGGTCCAGGGGGACCCCTTCGTGATGGCGTGCGTGGACCCTGGGAGCCAGCTCAGCAGGGGGGGTGTAGTGTGGTCCAGGCCGAGGGCAAAGGACCCTGCGCCCCTCCCCTCCACCTCGCCCACCAGGGGGGGAGAGGAGGACAGGGAGTCTGTGATCAGCAGAGAGAACTTGTTGAAGGTCCCAGCCGTGACGGCAGAACTCTCCGGAAACTACTCGTGTCGCACAGTGAGGTAAACACACTCCCACTACCACCAGGGGTTCCTTCTGTTGGTCTGACACAGTGTGGAGAACACAACCAGGGTTCTGTTGGTCTGACACAGTGTGGAGAACACAACCAGGGTTCTGTTGGTCTGATACAGTGTGGAGAACATAACCAGGGTTCTGTTGGTCTGACACAGTGTGGAGAACATAACCAGGGTTCTGTTGGTCTGATACAGTGTGGAGAACACAACCAGGGTTCTGTTGGTCTGATACAGTGTGGAGAACATAACCAGGGTTCTGTTGGTCTGATACAGTGTGGAGAACATAATAATAGTCTGGTTAGAGTGTTCGACTCCTAGCCAAAGGTTCTGGGTTTGGACCAATTCACATATTGCACTCCTAGAGGACAACCCTGGAAGGGATCCCTTTTCTGTGTTTTATCTTATCTTATCTTATCTTGGATTAGGGGAGTTTTTCCTTGTCCTTGGGGTTAGGGGGGGCGTTCAATGTGGGGTCTGTGAGACTGTAACTGTGATGAAGGGTTGTACAGATACACGTGACCTACAGCGTGTTTAGGGTCAAGATGAGTCTGTTCAACGTTCCACAGTACGCTGTTGTTCCCTCGGTGATGTGTTTGTGTTTGGGATTCAGTGGCGAGGGACTGGACCTCCACCTCCAGGTGTTGGAGAAGACCAGTCTGGGCTGCTCTGAGCTGGACTCCACCCAGGTGACCCTGACCCTGGCCGCGGGAGGACAGATCGACTGCCCCTCTTTCAGCTGTAGAGATCCAGAACCCTCCGACACACAGGTCACATGGTACAAGGTGACGTTAATACCTACTCATGTAACCACCGCCGTGTGCACCCACCCGTGCTGGGGGCTAAAGCGTGCGAGAGTGCGACTACCGCTAATTAAAGACACATATATTCACGCGGGAATATATTATATATATCATATTATTTATATGATATATATAATATTATTTATTTTATTTGCGAGCCAGGGGTGTATCCAACTACCACTACTACTATCATCCTAATAATCATAATAGTACAGTAATATAGCACATTATGAAGCAGAGATTACAGATTGTTCCATAAGGAGACCTCTCCCCAAACACGTACAACCTCATACTTTTTATTATATTTCATATTCTAACCTGTATTTTGTAATGTTTTGTGTACCTGCCCTGGGGCTGTGGATGGAAATTAGCAAGACGCTATAATCCATAAAACACAACATCTCCTCTCGTTGAGACTAATGCCTTTTGTACATTATCCCTGACAAACAAACACAACTCTCTGTCTAAGTGACTCGGGACCAAAACACGGGTGTCTTCTCCGCAGGACGGCCGAGCGATCTCCGAGCTGCAGAAAAAGAGGGATATGTGTAGCGAGGGCCGCCTCTTGGTGCTCTGCACCGTGCACGAGACAGACTCTGCTGTTTACTCCTGCGACCGACACGCCGTGGGCCAGGGGCCCCTCTCTACCAGCAGGAGGGCCCTCAACGTCACCGTCATACGTGAGCCACTTTGAGTGGCACACTTTGTGTGTGCGTGCGTGCGAGAGAGTGAGAGAGAAGCTAGAGAGTGAGAGAGAAAATCTGTATGTCTGGAACGGGTTGCTCCAAAGGAGCCTTATTGGCGAAAGAGAGGGCGGGACTTTCAGTTGCATGGGTTTAGCGGCGAGAGGCGCGAGAGAGGGCGGGACTTTCAGTTGCATGGGTTTAGCGGCGAGAGGCGCGAGAGAGGGCGGGACTTTCAGTTGCATGGGTTTAGCGGCGAGAGAGAGGGCGGGACTTTCAGTTGCATGGGTTTAGAGGTGAGAGAGAGGGCGGGACTTCCGATAGAGGGATATCCGATTCCGTTACGTTGTTGCCTTGACGAAATGATCCTTGTCGTTATTCTTCTACTCTTGTCTTCTTATTCGTCTCGCCCCGGGGACTTGGACAGCTCATAGGAAGTAAGAGAACGTAAGTTCCTCTCTCAGCCTAGTATGTCTGAGAATGAGGCAATCTGAGAATGTGTACATTTGTGTCTATATGTGTTAATGTGTGTGTATGTGTGTGTATGTGTGTTAATGTGTGTGTATGTGTGTGTATGTGTGTTAATGTGTGTGTATGTGTGTAGATCTAATCATAATGAAACATGATCCTTTCAGCCCAAGATACAAGGAACACCCCCATGATCCTCATTCCCAACGGCAACAGAACTGAAGAAGTGGTCATGGGTAAGAGATCCAAAATGGCCTCCGTAACGGGCCAGTTATCCCAGTATCAAACAAGGCCTTGATGTAACAGTATAGCCATACTTACTGTATGAGACAACCTAACGATTACTGTCATCACGCTGATTGGTGCAGTGAACTGACTGAGATACTGCTAACTGAAACCACTCACGAGTAACTTTCACTTTTGATGAACCTTAACTTGCCTGTTAAAGGTGAGCCGCATACTCTACTGTGCAAGGTGAAGTTTGGGTTTGAGAGGAACTTTACCCCCGTGGTCCGGTGGTACAGCAGCAGTGGGGGGGACCAGGGACAGATGGTTCCGATTGGCCAGCAGGAGGAGCAGAAGTACGTACAGAAGAAGATGAGAACAATAATCCATTTCACTGTTTCCAGTCACTTTGAGGGTTTCTCCCTTAAAGGGCTGTGTGGGCGGGACAATGAAAACAGGACCACAGGTCGGAATCGAACCCACAAGACGTATTGTTCAGGGGCACATACAAGGCGCGGTGGCTACGTGGTTAGCATTTCCTCAAATTTCAGAACACCGTTATAAATGAAGTACTGTAGTGCTGTAGAGATGTCCTGGCCTACACATTGTTTCCCCAGATGTAAGAAAACATGTTTGTTTGGTACAGACAAACGTCACATCATGATTTTTAGTCTTTTCAGTGAAAATGGAAATTGTGATGCAATAATGATCATTCACACTAATAGTGAACCATACCATACCAATATCTCTCAAAATAATGGAAATGAAATTTTTTTTTACCATATCATTCATACTTGTGAAACCTGTGTTGGGTTTTGTTCCTGAAGGAGAGAGAGGCTGAGCACCCATGAGACCGTGGTGACCCAGGGTGCTCTCCTACCGGCGGTCAAGGAGCTCCACCTGGACCACACCTTCACCTGCCTTGCCACTAACGCCGTAGGGAGCACTGTATCCACCACCAGGCTGCGGAGACGAGACGCAGGTACGAGCTTTTGTTCTTATCCATCACCTCATCTGTTACCTCATCTGTTACTCTCATCCATCACCTCATCTGTTACCTCATCTGTTACTCTCATCCATCTCCTCATCTGTTACCTCATCTGTTACTCTCATCCATCTCCTCATCTGTTAATCTCATCCATCACCTCACCTGTTACCTCATCTGTTACTCTCATCCATCACCTCATCTGTTACCTCATCTGTTACTCTCATCCATCACCTCATCTGTTACTCTCATGCATTACCTCATCTGTTACCTCATCTATCTGTTACTCTCATGCATTACCTCATCTATCTGTTACTCTCATGCATTACCTCATCCGTAACCTCATCTATCTGCTACTCTCATGCATTACCTCATCTATCATCTCATCTCATCTGTTTTATTTATATTAGTTAAAGTAGATCTTTCGTATGTGCGTGAGTATTTGTGTGTGTGATCAGGTTAACTTACTAATGAATTATGTAACAAAAAGTAAAACAGACACATACGATATTACCGTAACGTATCTGTAATGTGTCCTCTGCGGCGTGCAGCAGGCCGGTGGCTGGTGGCGGCGGCGGTCTGTCCCGTGGTGTGTGTGGTGCTGCTGACTGGGCTGGCCGTGGCCGTGCACGCCCACACACTGGAGCTTACACTCATCTACAGATCTTACTGGCAGAGCACCAACCATGGAGGAGGTGAGGAGTTACTAATTACTAATTACTAGTTACCAATAAGGAGTTAATAATATCCTGCTATATGACCGTCTGTACCAGCTGTCCAACTCTGGTGCATCCTGCTATATGCCCGTCTGTACCAGCTGTCCAACTCTGGTGCATCCTGCTATATGCCCGTCTGTACCAGCTGTCCAACTCTGGTGCATCCTGCTATATGCCCGTCTGTACCAGCTGTCCAACTCTGGTGCATCCTGCTATATGCCCGTCTGTACCAGCTGTCTAACTCTGGTGCTTCCTTCCTGGAGAAGACAGGAAGGACATTGATGTGTTCCTGTCTCACGCGTGGAGCCACGCGTCAGAGGAAGGCACAGGAAGGCACACCGCCCTTCTTTCCTCTCAGTCCGGTGAGCAAGGCACGTCTCGCTTTGTATCATCAATTCTCAGTATTTCACAAAGTGTGAAATCTCTCAGAAAAGTAGAGACAAACAACAGCCGTGGTTACGGCCTAACCCCTACCTGCTCCTTAACGACATGCATCTAAAATTCACTGTAAGTCACTTTGGATAAAAAAAATAGCGAAAGTAAATAGCTAGTAAAAATGTGTTGAACGTGGTGTTTAAACGTTGTTGTTGTTGTTGTTGTTTTAAATGTCAGGGTGTCCACCGAGCAGCGGACCGCTAGCCCACACACCGCTGGAGGAGCTTCTGCGTTTGCTTCTAGAAGGGTCCGGTTACCGGCTCTTCCTGCTGGAGAGAGACCTGCTGCCTGGAGGAGGTACCGTTCACAAAACATTCCCAAAAGACCAACTGGTAATTGTGAAAAGAGGGAATGCATGTTCATGTGTGTGTGCGTGTGTGTGTGTGCGTGTGTGTGTGTGTGTGTGTGTCCTTCCTTATCAGGTGCGGATTGGTGTGCTGCAGCAGTTGCCTAGTTTGGTTCACAGACACATTGATCGTCTATGCAGCTGACAGTAACACACACAATCTCTCT
>OOFB01036512.1:0-14236 GCA_900323305.1 Trachyrincus murrayi
ATGTTTTAATTAACAGACTTCAATATCTAATTAAGATTAGATGTAGACACTTTATAGAGGTCATGTAAATGAACGAAGGGGGAGCTCTGGTATAGGTAATCAATAGCGAGCGGCTGTAGGGAAGACATGGGTTAGTTAGGGAAGACATGGTTTAGTTAGGGTTAGGGAACACATGGGTTCGTTAGGGAACACATGGGTTAGTTAGGGAACACATGGGTTAGTTAGGATTAGGGAACACATGGGTTAGTTAGGGAACACATGGTTTAGTTAGGGAAGACATGGGTTAGTTAGGGAATACATGGGAAGACATGGTTTAGTTAGGGTTAGGGAACACATGGGTTAGTTAG
Source organism: Trachyrincus murrayi (assembly GCA_900323305.1). Lineage (NCBI taxonomy): Eukaryota > Metazoa > Chordata > Actinopteri > Gadiformes > Macrouridae > Trachyrincus > Trachyrincus murrayi. Next base: position 348 of record OOFB01036512.1, read on the forward strand.
GCAACACATGGTTTAGTTAGGGTTAGGGAACACATGGGTTAGTTAGGGAACACATGGTTTAATTAACACATGGGTTAGTTAGGGAACACATGGGTTAGTGAAGGACCTTGAGGAGATTCCTCTGAGCAAGGTTCTCCTCTATACGCAGATAAACTGTTATCCCCAGGTAACAACTAAATCCAAAAATATCATGTGGTCAAGACCCACTCTACTGTTCCTTATGCTTGCATGAAATGGATTCATGAATCAAATTATTTCAAATGATGTCCACAGTGACACACTTTCAGTATGAGTGGTCTTGCTGATGAGTTATAGTTCCGGGGGTCTGGTTCGTTACAAACAGGCCGAAGAACAAATGTCTGTTTGAAATGAGAGGGCAAAGTTCACCGTGTCTCATTCCTTCTGTCTAATAATTGGCCAGACCTCCGCCAAGGTGACTTTGATTCATTACCACACTCTTCTTCCTCTCTCTGCTCTTCCTTTTCTCCCATTCATTCATTCATTCACACACACACACACACACACACACACACACACAGACACACACAAAGACCCATACACATCTAAACAAAAACTCACACACACATATTCATTCACATTATCTTACTCACTCTCACACACACACACACATTGACCGGCTGCAGTCTGCCCATACACCTCAGGCTTTGAAAAGTCCAGCACTAATTAAAAGCAATGTTTAAATACCTCCACTAATCCATAGACCATTGCAGTGTATTAAGACTCCAGCCATTGATTAGTCGCGCTGCACAAAGTTACAAGAAAGGTTAAATCATTAGAGGAGATTTTAAGGATGTCTCATGTGGAGGAGAAGGAAGCACTTAGCCTTTTCTCTATTTGTTCATCTCACCGGAAATACATACGGCTGCACCTGTTTGACTCAGTAGTTCAAAACAATGACTTCACTCCCCTGTATGTCTTCTTCTCTTGCCTTTAAGGACAAATAGACTGGGAACAAATAATCAGTTTTTTAACAGATAAACCCTTTAAAGAAAACTACTCTGGGGACTGATCTGTTCATCTCTCCTGTCATTAAGGTTTAATTGGAGTGTTTTTTAGGAAATGTTCTTACTAACAAGGTCTCAGGTTGACGGATAATGGCGAGTATAGAATTAAAAACAGAAGACGATGAATCAGAAAGGCTCATTCAATGTAGGTCTACCATTTTTGTTAATGTATTTTGTCAATGCAATTATATGCTAATAGCATATCGTCGAATCAGATTGTGCCAACCTTTTTGTTTTGAAAAGGTCAGAGGTCACTATCAGAGTAGAGCTGTCTTCTCTCTACTTAACTAAACAAAAGATAAAATATGATTCATGGCCACGAGGCAGAGAGACAGCTGAAGATATCGCCTGTTTACACCTCTCCTATTTCATCCCTGCAGCCATTTTATCCATGCATACACTAGGGACGACTCACAGGCTGCCAACACAGGGGTCTTTCCTAAAGAAACTCGCTGCTTCTAAAGAAAATAACAACAAAAAAGGGTGAAAGTAAAGAAGTCCTTTGTTTGAGCGTTGATCTGAAGAGTGATTTAGGCTCCGTATTAAATCACCTGCAGGTCCTGGGCTCACACCCTGCTGCCCGCCAGCCCTTTTGTTAAGAGCAACACGGCAGATAATAGAAAGCGCTTTACACTAGAACGACCAGAGGGCCCCAATCTCCCCTTCAGCTTGTCTCTTTCCTCTTCCTCCTCTTCCTTTTGTTGGACTTTCTCTCTTGTCTTCTGACTCTCTCACATTGCCCCATGTTTTCCCTACCTCTACCTCCTGATTTTTTATTTACTTCTTCTTCCTCTCTCTCTCTGTCTCTCTCCCTCTCTCAAGGCTGTTTTCATTAGGCCCCATGCCACATTGTGTGTGCTTTCTATTGTACAAACCCACCAACGGAGAAGGACCACTTTCCAAACCAAGACCGTTTGCATTGTGCAGCGCAGGGATAACCAAACTGTTTGTGTGTGATTTTTAATTCGTGCTTTGTTCTTTCAGACTGTAGAATTCTTTTTACGGTAAAATAAGGCTCACCATAAACAATATGGCTTTTCATTTAGTGTTTGGAATGAAACCGGCCTCGACAGCATTTCAATCACGTGCTGCTGCCAGATAGCAGCAAGAGAACAAGTTGCTATTAAGATTTCACAGTTAAAATAAAGACCTAAGATAATACTATGGAGCAGGGCGTTTACTGAATGCTCCTGTACTTTACTCTACCCTTGATAATATCCTACTTTAGTTCATGTTATTCTATGACCATAGTATCACTTCCGGTAATGACGTGTCTTTAGGTAAATGTCAGAGAGATTTTGTGTGTACTTTTTTACACACAAAAGCAATTTAGAAACTGCTTTGTTTCTGTGTGTGTGTGTGTGTGTTTCAGGTAACTCATGTGTGTGTGTCCATGTGTTAAAACCTTAACTCTTAACAACCACCACCTTGCCATAAATCTTGTGGACAGGGTTGTGTACTGTAATTGCTGATTTTTCCTTACTGGTTCATGGCCATGGTCTTTGACCTTTGCCAGTTGTTCCCAGTTTGCCCAGTTTTTCTTTCCCATGGGAAAGGTACCCACAAGAATTCACTGGTATGGTTGAAAGTTGAACTGTTAGAGGCAGCACAATCAGATGTTTAAGGTTAAGATGTGAAAAGACACACAGTTAAGATCATTAACATGATCACAAGCAATGTTTGACTAAGTATAATAAAAGACAAACAATTGGCACTATATTTGGTATTGCAATTCCTTTTTTTCCAGTGTGGGTTTTTCAGTGAACCACTTAACTTAATTTCTAAGCGATTCCCACAGCTTTACTAACAACTATAACAACATGTTTGTCACAAAATGGGTTTAATGGCTTTCACAATGATAATTAATTAATTATATGTATTCATTGTATTGTCGTCCTAATTAATTAAAAGATTAGAAAAAAATAATAAAAATGTTGTTTTTATGTCTGAACGACCCTTGCTCTACACTGTGGTTTGTATACAGGGCAGGAGTTATGTTTGTCAGATACAACTGCTTGTCTCATCCCTCTTAAAATAAATACTAAATAAACAAACATCATGTTGGACAGCAGATATCCTGACACAGCTGCAGTTGCCGTTTGTTGACAGTGATCTTATAATCACTTGGCCTGACTCACTGTCTTTCAACATGGACTTCATCTGGTGGAATCTTCCAGATGGGAATCAAAAGAAAGTGTGTGTGTGTGTGTGTGTGTGTGTGTGTGATGTGTGTGTGTGTGTGTGTGTGTGTGTGTGTGTGTGTGCGTGTGTGTGTGTGTGTATGCGCGCGTGTGTGTGTGTATGTGTGCCGGCGTGCATGCATGTGGGTAGTGATGACAGCAGAGGGTGTGTAGTGAGTCATGGTCTCACCCACAGAGCTTGTGGATCTCCCCGCTGTGGCGCAGCACCAGCAGCCCTCATGGGCCAGGCAGCTCTCTCTGCCAGGGGCCCGGACTCCCAGAGCTGAGATAAAAGGTAGGAACATGCTCATACCGCTTGTACTGTTTTGCACTGGAAGAACCCACCAGCACATTGTGGGCCTACAACCCCTTTCTCATTGGCCGTGGCACCATCTGATTATGCACTTTGCAATAATGTTCTGTAGATTGTTTGCTAAAGAATGAATAAATAAACACACAGAAACAAACAATTTAAGAGTAAGGAGTATGAAGGAGATATGGGTTTAGCACACACACACACACACACACACCTACTAGTCCTTTATCCTCTCTTCTTGGTTGTGACCCTTTAGCCTTTAGAGTCCTGGAGTTGAGCAGCAGTCCGTGCTGCACAAAATGGATCTGACCTTTGACCTACATCTACAGCGCCCATTTTATCAGCCCTACAGCCCTTGATCCCGCAAGATGATAAAACGCTACAGCAGTGTCCATTCTCTCTCTCTCTCTCTCTCTCTCTTTATATATATATATCTTGCTCTCTCTCTCTCGCTCTCTCTCACCTGCCTTCTACTTTTTATTGGTGGCGGTTTCGTTCTCTTTCAGGAGATAATTTCACTTCAATTCCAATTGCAATTTAAAAGCCACTTCAAGACAGCGACACAAAGTTAGTAATTAGTAACCTACTGGCTGATGGCTCGCCCAGCCGTAAGCGTGGGTTTCAGCTAAAACATTTCTCACAAACATTATGATCACGACGGTATGCTCAGCATAATTGGAGGCTCCGAAATGTAATTATACTGTGATGTTCAGGGATGCTGTGACATGTTAACTTAAATGGCTCCGCGGGAGGTGCTGTGTCTGCACCCTCGTCAGGATTCATACTTTTAATTCCTGCTGGAGGTTGTGTGGGTTTCTACTTTGGTTCTTAGGGTTAGGGTTAGTTACTTCCACTTTTCCATTAACCAGCTGGGTAGTCAGAATTGTGTCACAACATAATGTGATTTGATTTCAGTCAGTATACTACTGATAATCTATTGATAAAAGTATTTGATACTGGATATGTGCAATTGGCCTGTGGTAAGCCTACTGACACGGAGGGTTTAAAAAAACATTCTCTGTTATCAGCTCAACTTAGTTATTTTTATCTCTCCGTCATTTCAGATCTGGCCACTCCCCCTTGCATTTCCTTCACCTGGTTTTCTCCGCCCATCTCCTCACCTGCAGCTCATCCCCTCATTAGTCCCTAAGTAGTCAGTCACTTCCCTTTGTTCTCTGTCAGATTGTCTTGTGTGTTATGCCAAACTTTTCCGCATTCTACATTCCCGTTTTCTCCTGACCTGCTTGACCAGCAACTTACCTCCATGGCGGGGGGAATACCTTATCCATGCTCCACAACAGCCTGTCATCTTGGGGTACCCCTGGCTTGTGAAACATAACCCACACATAGACTGGGCTTCGGGAACTATTCTGCAGTGTAGCGCTCACTGTCATGCTGTCTGTCGTCTGTCTCAGACCTGCCCTGTCATCTGCTTCCAGTCTGCCTCTTCTGAGAGTTTCACGTCTCAGAAGTGACATTCCTTGGATTTGTTATCAAAGCTGGTAACATCCAGGTGGATCTGGCCTACTCCTCCCACTCGCAAGGAGCTTCAACGCTTTCTGGGCTTCTCTAACTTCTACCAACGATTCATCCGGAACTACAGTTCAGTGGCTGCTCCCCTCACGGCTCTCACCTCCCAGAATGTTCCGGTGGTCCTCCACGGCTGAGAGGGCTTTTGGTGAGTTAAAGTCGCGTTTCACCTCTGCACCCATTCTCATCTTCTCAGATCCCTTTTGCCAGTTTATTGTGGAGGTGGTCGCTTCAGACACCGGAGTGGGGGCAGTCCTGTCTCAGTGGTCTGCTGAGGATCAGAAGGTTCACCCGTGTGCTTTCTTCTCCCGGAAGCTGCCCCGGCAGAACGGAATTATGACATTCGGAACCGGGAACTGAAGCTGGCAGTGAAGCTTGCACTGGAGGAGTGAAGGCACTGGTTGGAAGGGGCGGAGCAGCCATTTGTGGTCTGGACGGATCACAAAAATTTGGAATACATACGATCAGTTAAACGTCTGAATTCACACCAAGCCAGGTGGGCCCTCTTGTTTAACCGTTTTGATTTCTCCCTCTCTTAACGACCAGACGAGGCATTCTGCTTCCAGAGCTTGTCTTGATGACCGCCTGTTTGTCCCTGCCAGTCTCCGCTCTCAGGTTCTCCAGTGGGGTCACTCTTCCTGCCTGGCTTGTCCCAGGGTGAGATGCACTGTTGCTCAGTGCACTGGCGCTGTTACGTCAACTCTGGCGCTCCATGGAGGAGGACAGGGATTCATCGCCGCCTACCTAGTCTGTTCCCAACATAAACTCTGGCCTTCTTCATCTACCACCGGTTCCTCATTGCCCCTGGTCCCACGTCTCTTTGGACTCTCACTGGCCTGCCATCTTCTGACGGTAAAACTGTTATCCTCACAGTTGTGGATCGGTTCTCTAAGTCTGCTCAGTTGATTCCATTACCCAAGCTATCTACTGCCAGAGAAATTGCTTATGTTGCAGCATGTGTTCTGCCTGCATGGCCTCCCCAGTGACATTGTCTCCACAGTTTACCTCTCATTTTTGGTCTTTTTTTTGCAGCCTCCTGGGGGCCATGGTCTCTAAATTGGCTGATACGGAGGCAAGCGCACGGTCAACCAGAACAGATATTCTCTCAGTGCATTTCACTCACTAACAGCTGACGGATGACTATGGCATTTCTAAGAAATGACACTCAAATGATCTTAAATCCTACCTACAGCAACTTTAAGTCAAAATGTTCAAAACTGTTGTTAACACCCTATTCTCAGCTGAACATCCTCTCGTGTGTTCTGGAAACAGACAGGGTTGACCTTCTGCCAACGGGGAGGTAATTAGGCCAACATTTCAGTTTGGTTTGAATGGTCCATACAAATGCAATATATTCTCCTTGCCAAACCTAGATACCCTAAGGGTATGGGAAATGTTATGGTAGCAACATAAATGCAAGGGTGTGTGTGACACACACAGAGACACACACACTGCCACTTATGCTTTTTTAAGCTCCCTCTCTTTATCTCTATTTATGACTCTCTCTATCATTCAAACACACACACACACACACACACACACACACACACACACACACACACACACACACACACACACATACTCTTACCTAGAACACACACAAAGGGAAAGATATGCCAGTTCTGAAGAATAGGTTATCTTCTACCAAGGTTCATCTACCACGTCGTTCTGTAAGAGAAAAAAGATTGGAGGAAGCAGTGCGTGTGTGTTTGAGAGAGAGAGACAGAGAGAGAGAGAGAGAGAATGGAGAAGCTGTAGAGGAGCATTTATGTATGTGTCTCTGTTTTGCTTGTGTTGTGTGTGAATGCAGGTTAGTAAGTACAGTTCTTCAATGTCCACCCTGAAGATTCCTGGGTTTAATCTTTACCGTCCCTTTCACTTGAACCTACCGCGCCGGTGCCCCTTTGAATAGTAACCGCCATTTGTCTTGTTTGTGCATGTGTAGTATCTTCTATCAAAGGGACTTCCACTGAGTACAAATACAATGCCAATTGTATTGCCTACAGTGCCTATTAATGACTTGGACCCCTTGTATTTAATATGTAGTGTATGCTTCTACCTGAGGACCAAAAGGGCATTCAAACGCTGCTACTGGTGAACATAGTAGCCCAGAGAGCCAAAAGTATAACCAGAACATAAAAGTCTTCTGTTAAATCACGGCTAAATCATGTGAGAAAACAACAACCTGGTCAGGAGCAGTTAAGAGTTTGATGCCTTGCTGGTGGGCCCTTAGCCCAAAGCACACGGAGTGCGAACATAGCAGGGCTATATTTTTTTGCTCACTACATTGTCTATTTTGGACGTGGAAATTCTAAAACACAATTTTGTTTCTGTCCCGACACGGCTATGTTGGATTTCTAAAAATCTAAATCCAATTGAAAAATCGAATCAAAGATTAAAAATCCTAAAGTTAACAACAAACACCTATTGGTGCTCGTACCAGTTAGAAGTAGTCAGTGTGTATTCAAGGTGAAGATAAGTGAAGGCCGTGAAGATTACAGCAAAGTACTAGAAAATCCATCCTGTATCAGCAGGACTCTACATACTTTTGAACATAGGCAGAGAGAAGGAGAGGGTGAGAGAGAGAGGGGGGGGGGGTTGTCCATAAAGAGCAGTCGGTATGTGTGCTCTTGTAACAGTCAGTAATTTAAATTGGCCCCAGGTGTGAATTAGCTGGACATGTGTTTTAAATGTCATTGCATTTAAGAGAGAGAAAGAAATAATGAGTGAGACATTGGGGAGAGAAAGAGATAATTGAGAACATTGTCATTTAAACCGGTGGTTTGCAAAAAACTCTGTGTTAGACACAAGACACAAATTAAGCTGAGGGAATTCATTAAAGCATGGATTCAACAAATACTGATTTGTTGATTTGTTGTTGTTGTTGTTGTTGTTTTACTTGTTACAGCAATAACAACACAAAATCAATGTGATCTTTTCTCAAAAGGGTTAGCGCTTGGCAGAATAACCAATAGGCTCATTTAATTCTATGAATGTTGTGATTGTAGTAATGTCTTGCCGTATAAAGGCCAAACAAAACAGAACACTACACATTTTATGGGCACAATTTAAAATTGTTTAATCTAAAACTAGTTATCAGATTGAAAAAATCTAAACAGAATATGTAGAAAATGCAGGAATAATGAGCTTAGCACAACATCTAGCTGTTGTTAAGCCAGCTTTAACATTAGCTGGTGCTACATATTTTTTTCTTTCTTGCTTTCTTTCTGCACCTGTTCATGACGTTTAACGTTTTGGATAGCATGTTATGAAAAAGGTCAGCATCATACTCGATTTAAAGTTCACATAATTTTAAATCTGTCAGAGTTTGGAGTTAAACATGAGTGGTGGGCTGGGTTGCTAAATGCTGCGTGATATCTCGAAAGCTCAACATAGGAAAAGAAAGGCTTACTACAGCTAGCATTTAGGCGCTGATATAGTGTAGCATTGTAAGTAACTGTAACTGTCAGCACGTTTTACAACATTGATTCTGCCTTATTATGTTTATTTTCATGGATTATGTTAAACTATCACACACAAGGACAAACAACATTGGTTCAGAGTTAGGGTGACCAGATTTGCCATGGAATTCAGTGGAGTCAAGCTTTATTTACTCTGTTTTCGTGTTCGTCGACAGGGGGGGGGGGGTTTCCGTCTTCAATTCACCCCGTCGCATCGGAAAACTGGGACAAAACCGCAACATTTGCTGACAGATATCTGTCAGGACTCGGGACAACCCAGCTTGAAACCGCGACTGTCCCGGACAAACCGGGATGTCTGGTCACCCTATTCAGAGTAGCATAGCGAAATATACAGTTATTATGGAAACAAAATGGTAAAGAGATCAAGAGAGGGCTGGATGAAAACATGGAATAATTGGTATGTTTCTCTGCGGAACACTTTCATTCAATTCGACCATGCTAAAATAAAATGAAAAGAATAAATTGAAATGTTCTATATGTGTTTTCCACTGCAATAGAAGTGCAGCAGGGTTTTGCCCTTGCCTTTGTCATTGATAGCTAACAGCCCGGTGTGACCATTCATCAGCTGCAGACAGGTGCCATGCTACTGTTATCCTCTCAGTTCACCCTGTGAACACCATCGCCTCTCAGAGAGAGTGTGTGTGTGTGTGTGTGTGTGTGTGTGTGTGTGTGTGTGTGTGTGTGTGTGTGTGTGTGTGTGTGTGTGTGTGTGTGTGTGTGTGTGTGTCTTGGTGTCATTTTCAGTATGTCAGAGCATGTGAGAAATGGGCCACTTTTGATAGCCCTGTTCACATTTCTCCAGGAAGGAAAGAAAGAATGATATTTTGATCTATCTGTCTCTCTATCTATCTATCTATCTATCTCTGTCTGTCTGTCTGTCTTTTACATCCTAAACATTTACAATAGTGGCATATTTAAACTTTCTTGTTTTGTTATAACACAACTATTCATTGATCATTATGAATCGTTATGATAGTCTAATCTATAATGTATTTATTAGCAATCAAGGACTTGGTTTACAAGGAAGCGCATTATTCAGAAGAGCAGTTCACCTTGACAGCTCTGTGATTCCTGCTCACTGACCAATAGCGGCGAGCGGCAGCCTCTAAATACACCCAGAAAGAAGCAACACGGGTTGTACCACGGTCTTTCCCAGGGGCGAGATTGAGCGGCACTCTGAATGCCATGGCTGGGAAGAGAATAAGAAAGGGGGGAGAAAGGTTAATTAGTTTTGTTGACCATCTGTCTGTGAAGAGGAAGGAGGGACAGACAGGTGGGGGCCAGCGTGGCGAAGGTTGAATAGGAGGTGGCATCGCTAGGCATTGGCCGTCGGTTACCAGCCCCATTGTACAAACAGAGCACAAGTTCAATTGGATCCCTCCCTTTCTATTCTCTTGTCTTTTTCTTGTCCTAATAACCTTTATTTAATTTTTTTTACACACAGGGAGTGCAGTGGCTGGGGGTAATGGACGTGTTACCCACGGTTCCCCACTCTGTACGGTACCTCTCATAGGCTGGCCAACCAACCCACCATCTCACCACCCGCTCCACAGTCCCCTGTCATCAAGGGATCAATGTCTTCCATTCACTGTCTCCCACCATTCACTCCCTCTTGCCATCCAATGTGTGGTTAAACTTAAAGTTACAGAGCAATTATGGGCCCTCCTGCTGCTGGTTGTGACAGAACAGAGGGACTTGGGTAGTGTGTGTGTGTGTGTGTGTGTGTGTGTGTGTGTGTGTGTGTGCGTGTGTGAAGTGTGTAAAGAGGTGTACCTGGACTGGAATACTCCTGGATATGTACCACCCTGCCCCCTGCTGGGTAATTGCAAGGGAACATTTGCATTTGATTGGTCCACACACTGGCCCAATGGGGAGGGGTTCTAGAGGAGGGGCAAGACAGTGTTTTGGGTTTGATTTATTATTATTATTTAATATATATAATATATAATATATATTATATAATATATAATATATAATATATATATATTATATATATATAATTTTTTTTATTATCATTGGTATGTTTTGTGTTCATAGGTAGATTTCATAGACATTCTGACAAACAATAATGTATTACACAAATACTTTTATTATAAATAAATAAAATACAGTATAATATCAGAATCACCTTTATTCGCCATGGTACATTACATGCACTAGGAATTGTACTTGGTGTTCTTCGTGCAGCTCAGTACACTACAATAGCTAAACACAATACACAATAAATACAGTGCAGTGTGCAAAACATCAGTGGATACAAGGTGATGTGTGATGTGGTGGGTGATGGGGGAGAGGGTGAGACGTGCAGACACCCTCTTCACATCATATCTAGTGTTGCGGTCTTCCATACTTCAGTTTGAAGAACACTAGCTCTGTTAACACTAGCTCTGGCCTTGTGCAGCTGCAGAACACGGGACAAACTGAAATTAGACCACGGAAAACATCAAATGGGGAAAAAGTCTGAACTACTGGGGAATTATTATATTTTGGCTGTAACTCTTTCGAATAGTCTCATAATAGGGCTTGCAGGAGAGAGAGAAATTACTCAATGCAGCCTATACAGTAGAACAGTAAATTGTTTTAAGTTTAGGACATTAGACATCCTCCCTAACAAACATAGGCCTAATTATCTGGACATTGTGACTCACCTTTTACAACCTCAGGAAACACATCTGGAATAGCCATCGACAGGTCGTTCAAAAGATGTGTTGTTACCTCCTGGTTGTGTGGGGAAGACACACTGTGGAGAAGATAGGAAGATTGATTCAAAGTTCATTTTGAATTCCAGGTACCTTTCTGAAACAATCGTGATGATAGACCAACAAAACACGCTTGCTTACCTTGTCTGTGGATCATATTTGTGTTGTTTTCAGCGTGATGCGTTCTTCGCACAGCTTCCTGTTAAAAGTCAAATGTCCCATTAAGGGATACAGCAGATAAACAAATGCTAACTCATCAGAATGTGTGACAGTTGTACAAAAACCAGCAGGCTACAGAAATAAACGTATTTTGTTATTTCCCGCTCGTTTTATCTTTTTTGGAGCAGACTCCTCTTGCGCCTCTTTGAGCTCTCTGATGTCTAACTCCATCCTGTCCAACGCCTGCTTTAGTGGGGGAGCCAGGAGAGGGGAAGGGGGGCAGGCTTCAGTACCCAGCCCTGCCCCAACCATTGTCTGTAGCATTTGAAAGGCCAAGCCATCCGAATGCCAAATCTTCTGTTTTCCAGAAGTTTACTTTGTCCAGATATTTCCAGATACAGCACTTTTCACACAGTGTGTGTGTGTGTGTGTGTGTGTGTGTGTGTGTGTGTGTCTGTCTCTGTCTGTCTGTCTGTCTCTGTGTCTGTCTGTCTGTCTGTCTGTCTCAGCATGGCTGAGATATTGCTTTAAACCCTGAAGAGCAGCTGTACAACGTAAAGAGACCAGCTGTACAGTATAGAGACCAGCTGTACAACGTAAAGAGACCAGCTGTACAGTGTAGAGACCAGCTGTACAACGTAAAGAGACCAGCTGTACAGTGTAGAGACCAGCTGTACAACGTAAAGCGACCAGCTGTACAACGTAAAGAGACCAGCTGTACAACGTAAAGAGACCAGCTGTACAGTGTAGAGACCAGCTGCACAACGTAAAGAGACCAGCTGTACAACGTAAAGAGACCAGCTGTACAGTGTAGAGACCAGCTGTACAACGTAAAGCGACGAGCTGCTCCTTGTACTTATTGAATTAGGGTCACGCACACAACGATGTTGGTGATGGACAAACTGATGCAGTAACAATTCCCTTATTCTTGTAGTGTGTGTATACAATATATCCTTCCAGTCCAGAGTTACAGAGTTACACAATGCATGCATTTCACCCAGGGAATGGACAAGAACATTAAGTCAAGAGTGAATAAGAGACATTTTGCTGATTTTTGTGTTTGGCTTTCATGCACAAAATGTACAAAATAGTTTTTATCGAATAAGGTAGTGACGGAGTGGTAAATAAATAAAACAAAGCTTAAGTAGCTAAGTGAGTAAGTACGATGTACGTAAATAATATTTACCATATGTGTTATATTGGTTAAATATCTCTCAGGCTTCACAATTGAGACTAGCGTCCTCTACTTGAGTTTGATTAGATCACATTTAGTAGTCAAAGTATTAAGTGCCCCAATATCGAATCACTCAAATAAAGTGCAAGTCAAAGTACTCAAGTACTCAACAGCAAGTACAGCACAGCTAGAGAAGGGAATGCCAGCAGTTCTCCACTATAGTGATCATCCAGAGAGAGAGAGACAGAGAGAGAGAAAGATAGAGAACCTGACATTTTTGTATTTGGTGAGAAGCTGTTGACAAAACCAATAGCAGACCTTGAAATAGTTGATTGGTTCTCTGTCTTTTAGAAGATGACCATATATATAAATAATACATGGTTCCTGGGCGCTTAGTCAGACCTAACCCTGTTATTTATTCATGACGTTTTCTGTTTGGAATATTTGACCGATGGGAAACAATTTTCCTCCTAAGCCTGTTTTCCTGAGCAGACAATTCCAATCATATGACCACTGAAATGTGACTTTATATACTATATATGAGCAATAGCTGTGTGTACGTGTGTACGTGTGTTCACCTGTCTGTCTGCCCATCTATCCATCTGTTTGCCATATGTGTTCATCTCATAGTTTAATTCCTTAATAATGTATTTACATTATTATATCTCTTTGTTGTTTACTAATAGAGACAGTTAGCCTTGTGAGACCATCCAGATATTCAAGTTTGCGTTTCGCAATCAGTCTGGCCTTGGGCCGGGCAGTAATTTATTTCCAAATATTGCCGTGGCCTAAAGCCCAATTCATAGTCCAGCCAACATACACAGAAAGGACTCCGCTGGGGTCCATGGGGGAGATGTATTTCATTGAATACTGGAAACACAGAAAAGGGAAACGACAAAGATTGTGGGAAATGTACAGCTGGACTATGAAAGGTACAAGTCTGCAGACGTCTGTCTGTACTGTGTGTTCCATGTACTTCTGAACTATGTCCTTTTAAGTTGTTCAAAAAACTCCAGCCAATGAGAGTGACAATCTTCGCTCTTACCAAATCCGGTTGGAAGTAAAGCAAAAACATATTCTCCTCTGGGAAAAGCCTACCGTGCAGATTTCTGTTAATCTTTTAACTAGTTACTCAGTCTATTTTGGATAAAAAACATTTTGATTGCTCCGTAGATTGCAGAACTTTCTTTGGACACCAGCATTTTTTTTTGGTCCTATCATTTTATTTTTTGGAAAATTCAGCAGGATGGAGGCCAGACTGATCTGTAGAGAGAAACAGAAAGTGAACTCAGAGATCAGGATCGTCTCACGAGGCTAAGAGACA
>OOFB01036512.1:20193-33201 GCA_900323305.1 Trachyrincus murrayi
TGAAGTACAAACACACACACACACATACACACACATCCGCACATACTGTATACAGTACACACACACACACATACAGAATACCCACATACAAAGTAAATCTCACATGTATGCATACACACACACACTCACATACACACACACACACACACACAGACACACATGCACACACAGACACACACACACACACACACACACACACACACACACACACACACACACACACACACACACACACACACACATGCACAGACAGACACACACACAGACACACACACACACACACACACACACATGCACACACACACACACACACAGACACACACACACACACACACAGCACAGACAGACACACACAGACAGACACGCACACACACACACACACACACACACAAACTAGTACATACACATACACACACACACACACTTTTCTGGTGTGTGTGTTGCTCATTTTCTGGTTCCCGTTTGATAAATGTCAAATCCACTGGAGTAGAAGAGAGGCATAAGAATGAAAAGAGCAAATGCTACAGTAATTGAATAATAAAATTGACAAACATTGTTATCTCACTACCTAAGTAATGCTTGCACTCCTAATCTGAATCCTCTACGTCTGCATATTTACCTGGCAGTCAATGAGCGCTGAAGCAGTAAACAGGCTTTGTGTTAATCTAGGATTAATAGCCATGAATATTTGATCAAGAAAGGTTAGCGTTACAAGGGAGGGATGTGAAATACTCCTGATTTGAAAAGTTCAGACGACGAAGTACATAAAGAGGGCCAGGAGGAGCCCTTGTCAGAGCAAGAAGCAGTAGAATAATTCAGACCTTTGCTTAGACAAACCTATCTACTAATGGTTTGAAATTCTGTTTTCCAGTGGAAAACCCCCATGGTTATTTTGTTTAAATATTGTTTTGCTGTATTGTTGTTGGCTTCTTGCAGTAATAAGCAGGGTGGATGGATGGCTCGATGTCTATTTTTTAAATTAATTGCTTGGATTGATTTTTCAGATCAATTGGTTGGCATTTTTAGATCAATTAGTTTGATTGATTGATGCATGGATGATGAACTGTAAAATTCCTTCACAATATAGCACTGTAATAATGTTTTTGTTTTGTTGTTTTGTTTATGGAAAAGTAAGGAAAGAAACATATGACACATTGTTAAAACTGCGGCTGGACGAGGGGTTTGCAAGTGGGGAGGCTGGGGGGGGGAACAAACTGAGATCAGAAGAGAAAATAACCATAGTGGAGCGGAGAAGAAACCCAGAGGATAAGAGATACATGAGAGATAGAGAAACATAAGAAGAAGGGATACAGCACAAGCTTCATTTAGCGACACATTCCCATACAACCTTAGCCTCTCTCGCTATTTCTTTCTTATGCTCTCTCAATCCCTGCCCCGCCCCCTCTCAGTCTCTCTCTCTCTGCGCATGCGTGAGCGTTTGCAGATTATGTCGAAGCGTGCATGAGCTACAAAGGTCTATTCTTTTTATAGTATTTTTTCACGGTTGGTATTTAAAAGTTTCACTGTTTCACAATAATTTGAGCACTTTTCGGGTGTCCTGGAGGTTTGGTGGTTTGGCTTCTGACGGCCGGCAATAGGCTGTCAGAGGGGGCCACACTTGGGGTCTGTATAACCGCAGGTAAATGCTGTAAATGCGGCTGGGTGTGCACCTCTGGGTTGGGAGCTGTGGGGTCGTCATTGAGCAGTGAAAGAAGGCTTTCCGTATAAGGGGCCTCCCACTGAGGATGGTCAGGAGAACATGGTGGGTCCCTCTGCACGTCAATGTTCCCAACTACATTGTCTGCCATTTCTAGGAGGAGAGAATCATTCCGAAGGGGGATGGACATCCCATCCTGGAACGTAATGCTCCGTACGTTGAAGTCCGCCCCTGCCCTACACAGAAAGTCCAGTCCGAGTAAACAATTCTCTTTAATTTCGGCGACCCAGACCTGTTGGCAGGCTGACTAGGCCCCCACTTGGATCTGTGCTTCACACCTCCCCAGCATGGGAGTGTTTCCTCCGGTGACTGTGATGAGCGGAAACATCGGTGGCTTGGGGTTGAGTTCCAGCCGGCAGGAGATCAGGGTGAAGGAGAGTCACCGTCAAGCCTGTGTCGAGCAGGGCATTGGTCAATTGCGCATTAACCAATGCAGGTACCTATATATATATATATATATATATAATACCTCTTTCTCTATATATATATGTGTGTATATATATAGACATCATTGCATTCATGCTGTAAGTTAACTCAGGGGGAAACATGGATGCCCGAAGGATGTTCGGCATATTGTGGCTCATTGCTGAATTGTATTCAGCAGCAATTTATGCAAACAATGGCTAGCTAATTTAATCGGTATAATAGCTGTTAAATTCCACATATTGCTATAATCAGAGTGAAACATAAACGATACAAACACATATTGCATAATTACACCTGAAATGATGTGTTAAAACGTCAACAAACACTTTTATAATAATTTAATTATTATGAATGATGAAGGCCGCCATGTTTGATGTTGTTACTGACGTCAAGTTGGATAAACCGGAGCTCTGAAATTATATCCGAATTTCCGACCTGTAATTCCGTAGTGGACAAAATGGTGAAAACCCCATGGAGGCCTGAGGAACCTCTCGAACTGCGAATAATAGAGGGTCAAGCCATTTATCCCAATTGCGACTATCTTCACGCACAAACTTACACAGCATTGACTTTAACGTCTTGTTAAACCACTCCACCAGACCGTCTTCTCTGGGGATGGTACACGCTGGTACAAATAAATTTTACTCAAGTAACCCATAAAGCTAAAAAAAATAAAAACTATTTTTCACAGTTTTTTACATTGCAGACGATTGTCAAGTTTGTTTAGTCATTTGGGTGAACTGTTAAAGGCTTTTGGTGAGACGCTTATGCTGGGTCAAAACTACAGGATAATTAGGCAGATTTTGTGCCCAATTTCCTCCTTCTGACAGCTTTGCTGACAAGAGTTTTTGATGAATTTGGACCCCTGCCCCTCTAACATCCTGGGGAAAGTGTAACTCTCTTCTGTAATGGAAAATCCCTATCTAGCTTTCCTTAATCATTTTCAAGGTTTTCTTTTACTCAGTTATGGGATACAGCCTCTTCTTTTAACTTGCTTTTATGGTATAGCTGAGCTGAACAGGGGAGCTGGCTCACAGTTGTTGGTCTAAAGATAAGCAGGGGCCCTGACGTCCTGGGACAACTAACCATACCATTCTCCTCACTTGTCGTTCTGCCCCAAAAATGAAATAATTTACTTCTTTGAGTAAGACGCAGCATTCCTGTGAGGTCGTAAAACTGTGTTTAAAAGACCCTGTAACACTATGTTTTAAAGACCCTGTAACACTGTGTTTTAAAGACCCTGTAACACTGTGTTTAAAATACTCTTGTAACACTGTGTTCGGGGCTCACTCTACTAGAGAGGAGACTCTTGTATGCATACATTAAATACACTTATATTCTACAACTATTGTGTGTTCCTTTGCATTTAGAAGTCTCATCTGTTCTAGACGCAAAATTGCCATGACAATTCCCAGGTCCACGCTTATGTCCCATGATTGTGCCAGCTGCAGGAGGCTCTTCTTGGTTTTCTTGGAGGGGGGTGTTTTATCCCCCTCCCTCATAAACTGGATGGATGGGGTCGGCCTCACATGGGACTGACGCTTTTTCCGTCTCTCCTGCTCCAAGATTTCAGCCAGTGCTCTGAGGACCTTGTCATGATGCTATCTGTATCTCCCCTGTGCAGTCTTACACCCCACCAGTATGTGCGCCAACGTGTCTCTCTCTCTGCATAACTTGCAGTGTGGGTCCTCCCTCATTTCCCCCCTGTGCAGGTTTGTTGGTGTTGGAAGAGTGTCGTACACTGATCAGAGCAGGAAAGATATGCGCAAGGGCTCCAGTCTCCAAAGTTCAGGCCATGTGATCTTTCGCTTTGGCAAGTCCCACTTTGTCCAGGTTCCTTGTGATCAAAGTTCTGCGGCCCTTGATCTTCGCCTTTCCTCCTCCAGGTGTTGGACCTCGGCTTGGATCATGCCTTGGGTGCCTTGGGTCTGCTTTCCCCCATTGCTGGAAGTGGGTGGTTCCGAGTCCTTGGCTCTCCACGCACGGGTTCCCAATTATGTCCTTCAATTTCAGCATGCTTTCTGCCTGTGCCACTGAAGTGTCAGCTGCCCACTTGTGTCCTGATCTTGTAGTGACGCCTGCACCCCTGACCTTTTCATTGTTGAAGTCTCTGTACGACCCTGCACTTGGCCACCTTGAACTCCTCAACCACTGATGATAGGGGTAGCTATAACTGTCCAGACCTGATGTATAGCCATACTGATTTGAAGCTTGGTGGAATTCCAAGCCACCTGCTAAGATTGTTTGTTCACTCGCCTCTCGACTCCTTCCACTGATGTCATAGGCACTTCATAGATTGTCAGTAGCCACACGAGTCTTGGTAGCATACCACGCTGGAAGAGCCAGGCCTTGCATTTTCTTGGTAAGCCTGATCCCTCTATCTTTCTCAGCCATTCATCTGCCTGTTTCTCTGTCCTGGATACATTGCTTCTGTCAGCAAGAGAGGCATCATACCACTTCCCAATACATTTTGTTGGGTTTTTCTCAATTGATGGTATAACCGCCCCCCTGGATTTGGAGCTGGAGCGTGCTGGTCACTTTCCCATTTCTGATCACCATGCTTCTTGACTTCCTTGGTTTGAACTTCATTCTTGCCCATGTTGCCAAGTCATCAAGTGACTTCAGGATCCACCTTCCTTGTACATGGGATGTAGTTGTTATGGTTATCCATAAAGCCTGTTATTGGAGGTTGGCGGATGCGGATTCCTTCCCTGACGCTGCAGATTCATCCCCATGATAAACAAAATGGGGGAGATAGTGCAGCCCGTTACGATTCCGTTTTCCAGGTCCTGCCACTGGGTTGTAAATGCTTTGGTAGCATTGGGCATCTCTTGTGTACTTTATAAGGTATACCACTTGGTCCTGGGGCAGATACTGATCAGGCTTTCTGTACAATGTCTTGGACTTCTCTCCATGCTGGTGCACTGGTGTCAAGCTCTTCCTCAGGAGGTTCAGTTCTGCCGATCTCCGGGTGTGCGCTCAAAGTCTGGCCCTGAGTGTCACTGTAGCTCTCTCTGAGGAACTCCTCCACAACTTCCTTAGGGCTGATCAGTCTCCCGGATCTTGCTTCACCCAAGAGTGTTTTGGTGAACTTGAATGGGTCTTTTATGAATTGAGCTGACTTGGCCTCCTTCTCCTTCCTCAGTCTCTGAGGCCTTTCTGCCCTTCTCAGTCTACACAGTTGCCCTCGAAGTCCACTGGTCAGATCATTTATGCACTCTTTTTCTTCATCCTTTCCTCTTTTGAACTGCTTACTGAGAGTCTTGATTTCCCTTCTCAGACGCAAGATCTCTCTCCCTCCTGTTGGGCCGTTCTCTGGGTGTTCCGCTGGTGACCTTCCTCTCCTCGGTGCCAAAGCATTCTTTGGCCAAAATGTATAATAATACTATATAATAATACTGTAGATGATTGTTGTCATCTGCTGTCAGTTATTCTCTTGGCTGTTCCTGCTAATGTGGTCTCTAGAACTCTATCAAGGTCCAGGTCCAGTTGTTTCCATCCTGTGTTTTCATTCGCTGGGGGCAATTTCACTTTCTCTCTCGCAGATTGGGTGCAGGGGGTGGTATTAGGAGAGTCCCTCCTGTGGCTTAGGGGTGGAACAAGTCCCTTTGCATTCTTGCAAACCTTCCCGCAATGGCACTTGACTGATAACACTTCCCCTGTGAGTGTAATTTTGGTGAGCCGTCTCGTTATCTGTGTGTTTTCCATGGCCGTTGTGTCCGTCCCGTTGAGTCTCTCATCCTCCCCCCTCTCGGGAGACTCTCGGGATATTGCTCATTGTTCGGTTCCGTAGCTCTTGCTGGTGCCCTCTTGCGAATGCTGCGAAGGAGGTTGCTAGCCTCACTCACCCACTCCACTCTTTCCTGGAGGTCATCTGTCTTTCCAGAGTCACCAATCTTCCTTGGTTGCAATCCAGCCTTTCCGGGAAGTCACTGGTAAATACATCTAAATGCTAACACCTTCAGTCACTCTCTCATGACTGGAGCTTTCGGCCAGGAGAAGATGTCAGGTGGCATATATAATACCTCTCTCTCTCTCTCTCTCTCTCTCTCTCTATATATATATATATATATATATATAACCTATATATATATATAATACCTCCCAAATGGTGTTCCCTCTCCCCCACCCCCCTCCAGAGACAGGGAGATGTGTTGTCTCCACCGCCCAATGTAATTGGGTTGTTTCACTTCAGAACACTCCAGATTTACGCTGGCATTTATTGCTTATGCCTTTCTCTCTCTCTCTCTCTCTCTCTCTCCCCTTTTTATTTCTCTCTCTCTCTCGCCCTCTCTCGCTCACTCTTCTCCTTCAATTCCCTCTATTCTCCCTCCCCACCTCTCTCTCTCTCCCTCTCTCTCTCTCTCTCTCTCTTTTCTCTCTTTACCCCCCCCCCTTGTCTCTATATAAAAATGCATGTAGAGATTGAATATGATACATAAACACTTGTGCCGTGACTCTCTCATTGGTTTCACGGACGGCCACTGGTGTTATAGGATGTTAGAAAGACAGGAGTCATGAGGGTTGCTGCACATATATGTTTTGCTACAGTGGAGGTGTTTGTGATGTTGTAGTAACCATGTTAGCCCTAATAGGGCCCTAATAATGTATATAATACAAGCTGTATTATTGCATATGGATTCCACTATGCAAGGCTTACCAGCAGAGGACATAGTACTTATATTCATAAATATACTATATTTAAGTCAAAGTAAAAATTCACTCAGAAACATCAGGTACTTTGGGAAAAGCAAATTTTAACATGAATACCTCATGTTTACTGCATTGACTTAAAGGTGCTGTGGGTAAGATTTGCGAGTTGTAAAGAGAGAGAGAGAGAGAGAGAGAGCAGAAAAGAGCAGAAGAGCAAGATTTTGAAACTAAACAACAAAAAAGTCCTCTCTGCTCCCTCCCTTGCTCTTCTCTGCTATTGAGAAATAGCAGAAACACAGCACCTTTAATTATGGGTCCAGCTTAGGTTGTTCCAAATGATCTCCTCTTATTGGCTACCAAAAGCCCTTTCACAATCCGTATCCACCCAGATGTGCGATGTATACACTCCATCAGGGAGGTGATTAGGCAGTTTATCTTTTAAAGCATAATACAAGTTTGGTAGAGGTTTGGGTTATGTAGTTACCTTGCCATGATGTAACTCCAAATATTGGTGAGATATCTTCAATAGTTGATCCATAGATTCAAACGCACAAACAAACGTGAAAAAAGCGGATTCTGCCAATGTATAAAATAACAAAACCCGATTCAGTGTTTTTTCCGTCTGCTTGATTGTTCATTGATTTGATTTCTTCATCCCCTTGCCGTAGATATACTGAATACGTAAACCGTCTCTCAACTCGTGCTGGCGAAGGGCCGTATATATATAACAAACACGGTGATTCAGTCTCGGAAGCTAATTACCAGATCATCTTCCTAATTTAAATAGTAAAATCAACACTAACATTTTTATTTCCAAAAAACGCTGAATTGGGTTTTGTTATTTTATACAATCCGCTTGTTCATGTTCGTTTGTGTGCTAAAAGTGTGACTTTGAGACTTGTTTCACCGTGCAATGTCAGGCAATGGGGGAGAGAAAAAAACACAATTTGCCATCAAATTTGAATCTATGGAGCAACTATTGAAGATATCTCGCCAATATTTGGAGTTACATCATGGCAAGGTAACTACACAACCCCAAACCTCTACCAAACTGTAATTATGCTTTAATAATACCTCTGATGGACACTCCCACTTGATGTCACAAACAGGTTGATTTTGTTTGAAAGGGGTTGTAATGGTCAATCAACCTGACACCTGGAGACAAAATAGGAACCCTTTAAATTCAGCTTCTGCTTTGTGTAGAGTTTTGGGTTAATGGATGCTGCCTCACCATGATCTGAATTCGAAACATATTGAAATGTACTTAATAACGAGAGAAACATTCTAGCACAGTGCCGATGCACATTGATACATGTCATATCAGCCAAGTAAACAAGACCAACATCTAATTTTCAACTTTGTAGAAATTATTGACACTAATTAGAAATTACTCACATTCTACCAATAGTTCATGTTACAGAATAAAGCAAACAATACAAAACAAATCCATGATCTTGTTTATTTATATATTCTTTTGTAGAACATTTGATATGATTTTACAACAGAAAAAATCCCCAAAACACAGATCTAACAGGGAAGCCATTATCAAAGGCAGTGTTCATCATGCACACGCTCTAATTGTGACATTAGGCAATGTTACATTGTTCTTTAAATGGGTCAGAGGAAAACTTTCGCTCTCAAATAGCCAACCCACAGAGGAAAAATGAAATACTTGGGTCGTGTCCGATGTCTTGCGCCCTTGTTCTGTCAGTTAGCCCAGCTGAAGGTGCTCATGGTCCTAGTCTTGTCCTAATTACTGGGCTAGCAGGGAGCATCACAGGCCCACATGCATTGGGACTCTTCTAAATGCCTGTGACAAGGTCCCAGGCCTTTCTCTGCACACACACACACACACACACACACACACACACACACACACACACATATTATATATTATATATATTATATATAGCCTTTTAACAAACAATTACAAAGTCACTCAACTTGAACTACTCAATATATGATCAGCTACACACACACACACACACCCTAGAACACACCACACACACAGACACACACACTTAATCACACACACACACAGAGGTGGTCAGGCCCATATGTAGTGGGACAGTTTATCCTTCCAGGTCATTAGCCCCCAACTGTCAGAGCGCCCAGAGCCATGTGAGCTGCCATGTTGTCTTCTGCCCCCTCCAGATGTGCTGCTGACATTGCAGACAGACAGGTGGAGGAGGACCCCAGGACACCCACCGAAACACCTGCTCACTTTCAACCCACTTAAAAGTGTATGAAAGTTCTGTACCAATAACACCGGTACAGCCGCCGTGTTATCGATGGGTCGGTGGGTTGTTTCTAATGCGTTTATTCAACAGTTCCTCGTTGTTCCTCAGAAGCACTGTAGGTGAAACAGGCCTGCAAAACAATGGCTTAGAATGTTAACAAAGAGCTTAGTGTACATATTTGACACAAGCAGAAAGCAACACTGCTTTTTAGTGTTTTCAACTGTGCACAATTCTAAATTTTAATGATTGTGTAAATATTTAATGGTGGTGTATGTATGTATGGTATAAGTATGATGGGATATTTTGATGAGGATGTAAAATGATGTTGAAAAATGTTAATCATGATGTAAAATGGTGACGTGAAATCATGTATTATGATGTAACATCCTGTTGCTAAAACAATGTGAGATACATGGAATTGAAGTAAAAACAAAAAGTAATATAAATGGAGAAAATATGTAATTCTGTTGAAAATAATGTTCTTTAAATACCATTATTAAATCTTGTTTTGCATGCTACTTATGTAAACAATGTAATTGGATTACACGTCGTACAGGTAAATAACACGTTTTAAATTTGCTAGTTTTTGTAATTGCAGTATATTTTAACCCTAAGAGAAGCGAGCAGATGAAATGAGAAAAAGTTTGATTTTTGAATATATTATCATTTCCCACCTCTTTAGTGCGAACAACACGTTTTCTTTTTATAAACATGTAACTGACATGAAACTGTTCAAAAACAGATGGGCCAAATAACTGAATTGATAATATTTCAAATCCCTAAACCCTTCCCTATTTTGTATTTGTTGATTGGTTTGGATATTGTTACAGCACACCCTCTGATGTGTGATTGTGTTGTGTTTTTTTGTGACCGTGTTTGTTTTAATGAACCCTGCGGTTGTTAGTGTTTGTGTGTGGGTTAATTGGCTGATCGGTTATTGTGTGTGTGTGTGTGTGTGTGTGTGTGTGTGTGTTTCTTGTTAATTAGTTAATTATTATACACCAGGTGTAGAAAGACTAGCAAATGAGAAGAGACCTGGTTGCCGCTTCCCTCTCTCTATTCATTTCATTACCATTTCGCCGTACCCATAGGTTCATTGTAGGTTCACACCCGTTATTATCAGGTGTCATGTTTCCAACCCAACGCAAAAGCAAAGCATGGCGATTGGTAGGAAAGGGAGGAAGGGGATACATAGAGAGAGATACATAGATTATAGACGAAAACGAGAGAGCTTGGATTGTATGAGGGAAAAGGAGGGAGGAGAGGGAGATAATTGAACAGATATACAAAGAAGGATGTGAACAAATGAGTGCAGGAAGAGAGAGGTGGAGTTCAGGAAAAGGGAGAAGACGGAGAGGTGATATGCAGAAGGAGAAAAGCTGAAGAAAGAGCTAGGGAGGCTGACATGTATTTGAAAGTGCAAGAGAACACAGAAAAGGACTGAAAAGTTAAGAGGATGAGAACTGAGAGGAGAAGAAGAAGAACCCAGAGAAAGTCAAATGGATTTCAAATGAGAATGTCTCTCACAACAGAATGTGAGAGACAGAATATAAACAACAACCAAAAAAAGAGACAAACATAAAAGGTACAGATGATTGGAGAGGGAGAGCCTAAAATCACATGCAAGCACTGGTGCATCAACAGAAAATAGTGTGAGGCAAGAAATGTTCTGCCAGAACCATTTCTATTTGTGTGAAGGCACAAAGAAAAGCTACTGAAAGGGAGTTAAAACAGTGTATTTTGTTGTGTGTGTGGTTGTGTATGCAGCACTGTGAGTGTGTACGTGTGTGTGTGTGTGTGTGTGTGTGTGTGTGGTGGGCATCTTTATATGTATTTGTGGGCATCTGTGTGTGTGTGTGTGTGTGTGTGTGTGTGTGTGTGTGTGTCTCTAACGCCCCCCCAGCACATGAGTAGCTAATCCAATCACATGTAGTGCAGCACATGAGTAGCTAATCCAATCACGTGAATAAATGCAAATGTTCCCTAAAAACACTCAATAAAGAGATTATCTTCACTTAAACAGTGGCTGAAATGTCTCTGAACTTGTCATCAGAACTTTCCTTCAGATCCTCCATCTGCTCCTACCTGCCCTGTTGGTTTACCTCAAATAATAACGCAACAAAATATGCCCTTTGGAATATTTAATTAATCAAATGAATGGGAAAGCTGAAGCAACTACTAAATTTGTTTTCAGAATTACAAACGACCTTGCAATGCTACATTGGTGCTGTTAGCCAGCTGCTCAGCTAATGATAGCGATGCTACAGAGATGCTGTTAGCCACAGCTCAGCTAACGATAGCGATGCTACAGAGATGCTGTTAGCCACAGCTCAGCTAACGATAGCGATGCTACAGAGATGCTGTTAGCCACAGCTCAGCTAATGATAGCAATGCTACAATGGTGCTATTAGCCAGCAGCTCAGCTAACGATAGCGATGCTACAGAGATGCTGCCTCTTCGACTACAACTTTGAATGGAGACGTCAACCACTGTGAGCACCCCCTACTCCCAATTTTGATCCTAGAAAGTATACAAGGACCTGTAGAAGAGCCTCTTCTGTGCGTTCTAGACGGTGCAGTGTGAAAACCCCTGCAGCAAGCAAGTCTGTCTGGAATATACTGTAGTACAGGGTAGATAGTAGTATTGATAGTAGAAGTATTGCACTACTTACCTAAGTACCTACCTGATGTTAAGACTCTTGAGCCAAAACTATGAGCACTTTTTACAAACCCAGCATTGGGGTGAGAGTATATCACTGTGGTTTTCATGAATATGTTGTAAAATGTATATATTTTTGTTCATTGTTCACTAAATATTGTTATTTTTTTAACATATTGTATTGAATATATTGTTTAATTCTTTGATTATATTTTAATGTTTGTTAAAAAATAAATTAATCTCTGACAGAAACACCATGTTTCTTGAATATATCTTATATCCATGCATTAGGCCTGTATAGGACCAGTAATATTTGCAAACTGCCCCTTGACAAATAATAATAATTTTATAATGAAGGCACACTCTGGCCGATAGACTACTGCAAGGTGAGAGACTAATTGGATGGACTAAGGAATAAGTAATAGTTCACTCAAAATGCATTATTATGTAGTTGTCAGCCTATAGTCTGTGGGCCAGTATTGATTGCACCTCTTCTGTGGCTAATGTTAATGTCATACTGATCATTACTCCCTGAAGTCAAGCAGCAGAAGTTAAGTGACAATGTGCAAATACCACTGGCCCATTTGTGGGTGAACTAAATATGCAAGAGTAGTCTTACATGTCACTGTTTATAACACAGGGCGTTTATCCTTTACTGGATGGGCCGCTTAAAAAACAAATGTGGGGCCTAAATGAAGAGCCACTTCTCCAGGCACCACGACTGTCTTAACCCCCTCCCACCAGAAATGTCGTTGTCTAATTGCCTCATTGTTTCATTGTGTCTTTGTATCATTATTTGTTTCATCCTGAAACCTTTGTACTTTTTAAAGTCATTGTTAACAAAATGTCGTTAATTGTCTAAATGTTGTGTAAAGCCTTTTGAGCTGCACATTCTATATTCATTATCAAGAATCGCATTTTCACTCTAGTTAAAAGGTGCACATTTGGGGTGATATGTAACACACGTACACTGATAGGCGGTCAATTTAAGACGTTCCATCTCACACACACACTCTCTGCGAAGTGTACTGAGGTGGATTTCACCCACCACCACCCCAGCCTCCACCTGCTTTGGTTCTGCTCTGTATTGTATGTAACCTACACAATGGGTTGAGATATCTGATGTCACATGGGTATCATTGGTATGATCTGACATCTGTATGTCATGCTTTAAATCCTACAGCAGGGAGCACCCTGAAAGAGTGGAACCATACCGCCAAACCATACCAACAACTAATGACCAATTCATGCAATAAATGGTTAAATCAATGACATCAGTGATTTCTGACCAAACAATTACTGTTTCAGGCGCAA
>OOFB01036513.1:0-13517 GCA_900323305.1 Trachyrincus murrayi
AAAGGTTTCTTTTTTTCGTTTTGGGACTACATTTTTCCCCGAAAGCGAGGGGTACACGATGTAAATCCAGCACGAAAAAACTGCCATTGAGTGTTCTAGAATGCACCACTAGCTAAGCGTTGCCAGGCTAGCTCTCCCAGCCGAGTCACCAGCTATCTAATCCCGCTTCGTTGTCACGAAGGGACGGCCAAATTTAGTCGACCGTGTGGCATATTGTATCATAGCATACTGCCAAATGTCTAGCTAGCTTTCACAATTAATAATAAAGCCTGTTATACATATCGTTATAATACATTTGATTTGTTTATTCTATTTATAAATGTACAATTTACAGAATGTTGCCTCCTGATGTTGAGAGGGGGTAGCGAAAGTCATTCTGGGTAATGTAGGAAAGTAGCACACTGGAGCAGATCACGGTAAGCCTGACACGACAGCTAGTGAAAAATTGCAAATAACGCTAAAGTACATTATTACATATATCGGAAAAATAGGATCTGGGGTGCATTGTACATCACCAATAGCCATTTTATAATGATGTCAAAGTTTTTGAAAGGGCCATTATATTAAACAATATATATGATTATTGTGAAATTGGTTGATCAAGTCACTGAACAATGGATTTCATAATTTACATATATAATTGATCAAGTCATTGAACAATAATTGTCATCGATTGTTGATGATTAGATCAATTATTTGATGATAATATCATCATGAAGTATATAATATTAAATATCATTACAAACACATTAATATTCCTCCTTTTGTGCATTCATTAGCTTCTTTTGATATTCTACTTCATTTTGGATCCATTAGAAAACTATTTTAACTCTAAGCACAGACATAAAGCCTACGGCAACCCCACTAAATGTAACAGCCAAGCTCCCATACTATACTGATGTAATATTACAAATGAATTATACTCACTTCATGGTTCATTATCATTTATCTTAATTGTGCCATTTAATTCGATATTTTATTTAAAAGATATATAAAGTAAAGTAATGATAGTTCTTCTTTTGCTCATTCATTTTCCTAATCATTTCTATTTCACTTTAACAACACGTATGCAGTCATAATGTATGGAGGATGACTCGTGCCATGGAAAGTTCTATTTAATAATTGACCCATTTAAAGACCCATTTAAAACAATTATCAAAGATGCTTTTTTTATGGAGCATTAAATTAAACAGATGAGGTAAAAAAAAGGAATTCAATAAATACTTAAAATAGTACATTTATAGTTGGATTTATAAGGTTTACTTGTATGTGTTTACAGGCCAGTATATAGCCTATGTCCCGCACCAGACTTCACAAATGTAAAACTACGTCGCCGTCCAGCCAATGAGAGCTCGTGTTACATCTCTGTAGCTTCTCTCCTTTTACTTTTGCAGTGGCAGAGTTGGTGCGTGAGCTTTGAATAAAAGGCCCGTCTTTGTTAAAGTAGCGTGGGAAATTAATTGCGTAAAGGGAATTACGAATAACGAAAGGGATTATTTAAACGTCCTTTGAAAAGAGCCATTATTAATTGACTCATTTAGTGTCTGTTTAATAATTTAATGCTCAATAAAAAAGCATCTTTGATGATTGTTTAATGTGTTCTTATTTAAAACAGTCTTTAATGGGTAATTATTAAACATTCAATAATTATTTCCGTGGCACAATTTGTCCTCCATAATAATGCATCATAAATGCATTTAATGCAAATGCAACATTTGGTAATAAAAACGCTGTGATCATTTAATGAAAATACAGTGTGTTGAGTGAAGGCTCAACTAAAATACTTTACTAAAATTTACAAAATTTACTAAAAAGAAATTGCTAAAATAAAAAGTAAAAGGAGGAGCAAGTGTTTTAAAAGAATATTTGAGGGAACCAGGGAAATGTAACCTGTAGCTCTAAGATGTCCAGAAGTTGTATCCCTTGTATCCTGCTTTTGACATAACACCCAGAGTTTGACTACCAACCTTGTAGCTGCTTCTTTGCTCTGAGTGCACCGCTAAACCTGAAACAAACATATCCTTCGGGGTGAAACTATTTCCTTAAGAATACATTGAACATAAAATGAAGACAGAAAGGATGCTGAGGAAAGAGCGTATAGAACACATTGTACTGTATACGTATATCTGTGCAGTGCAACTGAACTACTCTGGACTAAAGGGCAGTGTCAGGTGTTATTGACCCACCATAATGTAAAGTAGTACTGTACCTGGAATGAGAGTAGTGGCCAAGGGCCGTACTGTGAAACCCTGAATGGGATACTGTAGTGGAGAGTTAGACGGGGCAAAGAGGAGTGTGTTCAAAATGGAGCTTGTCCTGGACACAGGAGAATATCAGAATCCATTAATCAATTAACCAATACAATCAATATGCCAAAAAAACAATAATCAACCAATATCAATTCACCAATATTCAAACTCATTTTGAACTAAGTTTGATCAATGAACACATTATTGAATTCATAAATGTATTAATGAATTTGTTGGTAACACTTTACAATAAGGGTACATTAATTAACCATTAATTAATATTAGTTAATGCAGTAATACACATTATTATATAGCATTAGCATAGGGGTGAGGGTTAGGGTTAGTGGGTTAGGTTTAAATGATTACTGGACCATTAGTTAACTGTTAGTTAATGCTTATTACTGCATTAACTAATGTTAATTAATGGTTAATGTACCCTTATTGTAAAGTGTTACCGATTTGTTGATCAATTGACCCACTTCATCAATTCATCAATTTATTTGTCACTTATCAGTGTCTCTCTCCCTCTCCATCACGCCCTGTCATCCTATTCCTTTGTTTCTGGTACTGGTGGTGGTGCGTACCTGGCCTTGTGATTCTTGTACTCTTTGCCCCGTCGTTCCAGAACGTCTGCCAGCTGGTCACTCGGAATGCTGTTCTCCAGAACAAGCGAGTCTTTAGGGCAGACGCAGGAAGCCGTGGGGGTGAATAGACCAGTGGGTGGGGCGGCCCTAGAGGTAGTAAGATTAGTTCAACTATATCAACCAGAAAAACTTGTAAACAGTGCTGTCATGCAGTCGGCTTACACACATACAACCAGTTTGACAAGGAAAACCAGTACCCCTGTGCCTTGAAATTGGCTCAGTATTCTTGGCACATGTTACAGCAACGATAGCAAGCTGGTCAAATGTAAGTTTGCAAGTTCTTGCTTCATTTCAATACATATTTTGACAAATAATGCAATTGCTCAGCATATGTGTTGATGTGCATTTTTCACAATCATTCCCTTCGACTTTAAGTTGGTGTGCCTTAGCCCCAAAGCTCCACTGATGGAGACACATCCATCGATTAGCTAAAGGTTCGTGGTGGGCTGTATAGATGCACGGACATTACGTGAGAGCGACGAGTTAAATGGAATGCCTTACCACCTTCTCATCAGGGGTTTGGTCTTGACCTCTACAGTACAGTAGTGGAAGAGCCAGCTGTAGCCCATCACGATGAAGGACCCAACAGGCAGCAGCAAAGCCCATCTGCCAAACGTGGCCATCTGGAGACGCATGAACACAGATTACCCCCCCAAAAGAAATGCACACAAGAGGTCAATGCACACAACTCAAACGGCCTGTCTTCTTCTTGCACTCTTGTTTGCATTGTATTTCAAACTGCATACCTTTGTAAAGGCGTGGTGTTTTATTTGACAATATTGATGGAGACTTTACACAATAATCCACCGACACATTGGGTTGTGTGATGTACCTTTTCATATTTACATTAAAGAATTGAATGATACAGTGGATATGACAATTGTTGAACAACATTACATTAATTGCATTCAATGTTTCTTGGATACCAAAAAGGACAGAATTGAATAAAAGTAGCTTATTCATTATTATTTGCCACAAAATGCAAACAAAATCTATATGATGGGAAAAACTGGATAATGAACAGGTATATTATTATTTTGTTTGTTTCATGTTTTACAGAAATAAAATATGTTTTGTATAAAAGCAAAGGTCTTGTCGAGGGAAGTAAGTCCCTAGGCTACTCTGAAGCAGACTTGTGATTGATTTAAAAAAAAACGAAACATACGACCTACTAAATTACAAATTTGACGAACAAAATAAGTTAACTTCTAATAACTATCAACAAACATTTAATCGGCCTAACTAGCGTATTTTAAAATCTTGTACCTCAAAAGCCACTCCAACCAACTGCCACGAATACCAACGACAAATATCAGAATATGAAGGATCCACCGGAGGCCTGTGCGTTCGTCAGCTACCTTAGTATCATTTGCATTAGCTGGCTCTTTGACGTCTTTGATTTCTGGGCGACCTCTGACAACTTAACACGTTTGTCAATACGTTGTACAAGACAATTATATCCAACACCAAAATAAACCATTTATTAATTAACCATTTTATTGCAAATAGTCTTGTCAGTTTACAACATATTAAAACATTTGTGAATCGTTCAAATAGCCTATGTTTTAAATACATCCACTTTAAATAAACAACGTTAAATAAACTTAAAGTGCAATGTTGGCTTAAGTTGGAATAATGTGACCTGGGAGCCGTATGGGGAGGAAGGTATGAACATGATGCTCAAAACGTTTTGAAAACCTTGAAAAAGTGTGTGTCAGATTACACCTAGTCTGGCTAACAGAGTGTAGGCTGTGGGGATAAGCCTGCCATTGGTCGACTATTTCAGTCGGAATTCTCCTCCCCTTCCGCTATCTGCGTGTTACCGTTTTCAAAGTCCCCCTCGCTACGTGAAACAACAACAACGACCTCCGAGCTAGCAACCTACACGCTGAAAATGGCAAGTTTTGACGAAGATTTGGATCGTGCAATAAGGCAGTAAAAGTCGTATCACATATTCGACATACGCCTTTTACTGTTTTATGTGGCGTTTTCTTTTGGGCTCGCCTGGGCTCAGCAATCACAATTGTGGTTGGTTTAAAGAAATACAAACAAGGCAGAGTGTTTTTCCCCTATCCCAGAATGATAATGGGTTCAGCCAGGCCATTCTCCAGTGCCAGAGCTAAAATTAAGTGTGAGATTACACCAAATAGAATAGGTGTCCAATACAACCGATGTAAAATGTTTGTTTTGACACCTAATGAGAACGTGTAACATAGGTTTCAAACTGATTACATTTACGTTTAATTTGACACCTTATGATAATTTGTAATAAACGTTAGGTAGGCCTATTAGTTTCTTTAGTTACATGTTGAATTCAACGAACATTGTCAAAATGACTATTTAACTTTAACACCTTTATACAATCGAAATGCAACGTTGGTTTACGTTATAATAATTATATTAATTACGTTTAATAACGTTATGTGCTAGCTGGGTAGGCTATAGCTATATAGGCCTATTTCACAGACAAAAAAAGAACACCATAACACTTGTGGCCTATCTAAACCAAAAACTACCACGGTTTTTGGTAGTTGCCTGACAAATAATCAGGGTTCACTAAAGTAAGGCTACATTATTATTTTCAATAGGATTACTATTCAAACTAAATCTCAAAACATATCTCATCGAAATGACTTACCGTTCCCCCAGAGTAGGCTATTGCATCAAGTAAATTCACCTATAAACTATGCTGTGAGGCTGCTGTGGTCAAATAAATTAACCAGGGCCTTGCACATGACATGACATGTGAGTGGCCACCCCCTCAAACATGTTTTACTGGTATTGGCTATATCAGCTGGCTGCAGGCTTGGAGAAAGCAGTTCTGGACGAAGCAGTTCTGGACGAAACCGAAACCGTTCTGGACGAAACTGTTCTGGACGACGCATGCGCAGTTTAAATTATGGAGTACAACAATTAACATTATCATGGAGTGTAATGTTGTAATATAGCAAGCTGGTAAATGTTTTTAAAACTATAAAATGCCTAAATTGTAATACTTATATCACAATGGTATATTGCTTAGTGTCCACTCGTAAAGCAATGATGATGGACTAATTCATACATTTATTGACGATTAAGGTTACCAACACAGCTATTCAGTCTCATAACTAAGGGTGCGTGCACCCGACTACAGTGATTAGTGTTAATTTAGCTTAAGTTCGCTAGTTAGTTACGTTAACACCTGAGCTCTTAATGGATACTACTCAAGCCATGTCCAACTTACTCTCATTCACAGACCCAAAACCCCTCCAAGTACAAATAAATGAGTCACGAATCATAATAATGAACATTTATTAGAACAAAATAGTAAACAGTCACTCGTTCCTCCCACCCCTCACTCACTCACTCCTTCATTAACTCACTCATTCCTTCCTCCACTCCATAATAATGATCTTCATTAATTGAGAGCTCAGCGACTATAAATAAGGTTACTGTAGTGAAATACTTTGAACATGCATCAATTTGCATGACAAAACAATGTTAATAAAGTTTATTCATCTCTTTTGGTTTAAATCTCTGGTGGTTTTCCGCAGTTTTTTAGGCTCACAGCATGAGTCGCGCCATGGGTAACTGAACTGCCTGAGAGTAGTCTATCTAGTTGGTATCTGAAACTTCTGGATTTCTTTTTCACCTGGAAATCCAGCTTCTTGAAACAGGGCCCAGGTGGCGGAAAATCCAAGGTTCTTTCTACCCATAGCCTAGTTACAATGTTAGAATGCTTTAGCCTACTTTGTTTAAGTGAGACACAATTTGACAAAATATGTTCCTGTGGGCCTAATGTTGGGTGTGGATACATTTTTTTAAATCTACTCTTGGGTAAATAGCAATGTCCATCTTTGGTCTTTGCATGCTTTGTCATGTTGTCTTCAGAAGGAAGGAATTATTTATTTTCTTTATGCACTCTGGCAAAAGCAAGTTATTTTACCTTCTAAATATGATTTAGAAGGTAAAATATGAGATGATATTGTAGCTACGGCTCAGATATTGTTCTACGGATCATGACAAGACCTGTTTATCCTGTCACCAGCAGGTAAATTAGGTTGTTTCGTTGGTTGGACAACACCAAAAATGTAATTCACACCATGCCCCGTGAGACCATCCAGATATTCAAGTTTGTGTTTCGCAAAATGAATATCAGTCTGGCCTTGGCTGGGGAGCACTTGATTTCCACATATATTTATTTATTTCCACATTTATGTATTCCCACATTTTTTTATTTCTGTATTTCTTCGCCCAAAGGGAATCACGAAAGCCAACAATGGGGAATGTCAAGAAACGAGAATGTCAAGAATGGAAAAACAATGCAAATGAGGGGGGTGGGAGGGCGGTTCGATCTGATCACGTGATGCAGTCTACCAATTCCCATTGGTTGATCGGGACACAGTAACAACAATAAGGCTTTACCAGTCAAACCATGGTACCCATATAGATTCACAAAAAATGTAACCACATTCATAACTACATCAATCAGAAATCAAGCATCATAATCTATCATATATCCTATATGTCATATGTACCCTTCTCTAATAATTAATTTAAAACTGGTGTCATACTCTTTTATTTAATATATTTATTTATTTATTTTTATCCACAAGAAATGGAATTGACTCACAGAATTTAACGAGCCCCTCTAGCGTCAAATTAGGAGTATGCTGAGAATCGTTACCACGGGTTTCATCCATCCCCCCTTTAGCACCAGCTCTCTGTCCGCCTATACCACCACTAAAGTCACGTCCTCTCTTCATTGGCAGGTTAAAGCCTGACTAAAGTCACGTCCTCTCTGCGTTGGCAGGTTAAAGCCTGACTAAAGTCACATCCTCTCTGCAGGGGCAGGTTAAAGCCTGACTAAAGTCACGTCCTCTCTGCGGGGGCAGGTTAAAGCCTGACTAAAGTCATGTCCTCTCTGCGGGGGCAGGTTAAAGCCTGACTAAAGTCATGTCCTCTCTGCGGGGGCAGGTTAAAGTCTGACTAAAGTCATGTCCTCTCTGCGGGGGAAGGTTAAAGCCTGACTAAAGTTACGTCCTCTCTGCAGGGGGCAGGTTAAAGCCTGACTAAAGTCACGTCCTCTCTGCGGGGGCAGGTTAAAGCCTGACTAAAGTCACATCCTCTCTGCGGGGGGCAGGTTAAAGCCTGACCAATGCAGAGGAAAGCATGCTCTGTCCTCTACAAGCTCCGCGGTCTCTCCCACGAGTAGGCCTATTCACTGACTAAATTCATGTCTTGGTTTACACTGTTGTGGCTTATTGGTTTGTTTGCCCATGATTCAATTTTCATGCATGGATATATGACAGTTAGTAGATACGCTTGAAATGGAAATCCGTTCGCTGAATCGTCTCAAATGTATTTCAAATGTAGTTATGGTTTGTTTGTTGCGCTATATTCCAAAACTTGGCCACTCGAGACTGACCTTGCCTATTTTATATATATATATATATATATATATATATATATATATATATATATATAATATCACTATCACGTTTTCTTAAATTATTTTATCATTTCCTATTTTGTTCGCAGTCAAAATCTTCACGTGTCTTAAGGCTCGAGTCTTCCTACGGTGTGTGGCTTAATATTCAAGTCAGTGATTCCATCAACTACAGCTGTGCCCCATGTGTTGCGCCAGAAATAACTACATTTGTCACAAATGTATCAACAACCAACAGACATGGATTTTGTCCACTTCAAAGCCTGTAACATGCTGCATTCATATGTGTACCAAATGTGTGATTCATTTATTGCATGATTGCATGAAACACGAGCACATGATTGTATATTTTTGCAATACTGAAACAGTGGGTCCAATGGCGGAACATCTAGACATCAGAGATAAAGAGATCGTACATCTCAGTGCCCAAATCAGTTCATGAGATGTTCTTGGAAGAGGTGGGTCTTCAGATGTTTTTGGAAGATGGAGAGGAATTCTGCAGAACCTATGGAGCTAGGTAGTATTATTTGCATGAGAGTTTACGTAAGGCTTTAAGTTGACCTCACGCTAGAGGACTTTCTCTCATCTCATGGATCTATCTGGATTTATGTAAACCTGTCCTTGTAAAAGTTGTTGTCCTATCCTATCCATAGCGGATACATTTGAGATAGTTTTTGTAGTGGTGCAGGATTTTTTTATCTTCCTGGTCAGACTTTGTGGGGTGTCTGAATTTACTGTACTCAGGGCTTATGATTCTCGTCTGATGGCCAACAGAAACATGGCCACACGTTGCAATCATCAATTGGCCGAGTCCATCCATGAAGAATTCTATAGAGAAAAAGAAAATGACAATGATTGGATGTGAAGGATGGACAGAAGAGCGCCTCGTCTATAGACAGCTGTGGGAACCCTGGCACTATCTTTACCAGTGAAGCTAAAAGGTAACACCCCATAAACGTTATTTAAAGGGGACAATTTTCTTTAGCGCAAGTCCACATGGTAGTACGGTTTCCGGCTTTTTCTTCTTAGATTTCATTTCGCGGCAAAATCTGAAAGAAGCGAAGCTAAACAATATCAGCCATGAGAAGCAAGGACGTGTGTTTAACGTGTCTAACGTGGAGTTTGATGTTGAATGGGCTTCTTATGGAGCAACCTAAAAACTGTCTGGGGTGCACACAAAAGGCCGGGTAGTTGTGAAAATGACCCCAGAAGTATTTTAAAGTGAAATTCCCCTTTAAGAATCCCCTTTTTTGTTTAGGTTTCTCATTCTCATTCTTTGGCCGGAATGGCCGGGTACATACCTGGATGTGCCACTCTCTTCAGCTTGGGGTCGAATCTCACCCGATTCACAGCATCGGTACGAGCCAAGAAGAAGTTGACCACCCCATTTACCAGGTAGCATTGTGGGAAATTAGGTAGTGAGTGGAACTTGCTGTTGGACTTCATGTCTAGACAGCCTCCTGTGACTCCATCGCCTTCATCATAGGCGATAGAGAAGAAGAACTGGTTTCCAGTCACTGAACCCCCAACCTAAGAAAGATAACGAGACATTATATCCTCACACCTACTAATTCTTTATTACTACTACTACTATTTAGTCAATGAGCAATATGATTCTCACCACATCCAACTCTGGTGTTGCCTCCATCACCTCCACCAGAGCCTCAATCTTTGTTTGGTCTGTGAACAGAAAGTCATCATCCACCCAAAGAAAGTACTTGGTGGTTACTTGGGAGACAGCCAGGGTTCTGCCAGCAAACCAGCCCTGTGGATGGGAAATATTTACTGGAAGAAAGTCTCTATTTACTTCTTGTTCTTGATCATCATTTCAGAAGTGCAGGCGCCAAAATTGTACTTCAAATACACGTTTTGTCATTTTTATCACCAAGTCAATAAAAATACTGGCGAACGCCAGACTAGTTGAAGGCTAGATGCCTTCAACTAGTCTCGCAGACCCTTTCCATGGTGACGTAGTGCAAATGAACAGAAGAGGCGGAGACTAGGCTTCAACCAATAAAAGCACTGAAATAGCAATGACAGCTTGGGAATTCCCTGATCCATCCCATTTTCAGGGTGCGACAGATGATGGCTTTTGAAGCCTGTCATGAACGCACATTTTTCAGGTTCGACCTATCCGAGATTGAGTGAACTTGTTCCTCGAAATTGAAATCAGTTGTTCTGAAACCAAAGATCCAGACAGTGCAGGGAAGCCTTCTCTGTACAGGGACGGACTGGGAATGAAAAATGGCCCTGGAATTTTTGACTCAGACCGTCATGTTTTTCCAGTACTTCACTCAGTACCTGGACAAAGTATTGTCCAGTGGATGCCTCACATTTCACGACAGCCACAAGCATCTCATGGATGACATTTGTCACATATCTGACCATGACAGAGCACTGATCTTGTGTTGTAATGTCCTGTGTAGTGTCAATCTGGACTGAAAACCTACCAGCTTCCTGGATTTCACTTGCTATGGTGGCCTGCATTGTGTGTTGGATGGTGGTAATGACGTTATCGATGGTAGTCTTTGATAATAGAGTGATTAGAGAGCCTATGCCCCCTCTTGAGCCAGACTCATGACATTTTTTGCTTTTCTCTATGCAGGCAATGAGATGCTCTTTCATACACAGGTTGTACTTTCCCAGCAGAATGATAATTTCTAAAAAGTTGCCATGGTCATCTAGCATTCAAGCTGCTTCAGACTGCATGCCTCTGTAGCTCAGACCCCTCTTGCCTATGACAACAACATCTATAATGCGCTCTAGCACTTGCCTTCTTCTGCGCACTTGCTCTCTATGAGCAGACATCTGACTGCCGATGAACAGGCTCTCAGTGTTACCTTTGGAGGACCGTAGAAAGTAGAGCTTCCAGCGTCCCTGGTGCGTGCGTGAGCATGGTTGTATTAAGTGCCTACCTGTCCCCCGGGCATGATGTACTGCAGAACGTTATCTTCTGTGATTTTTTCTGGCTCAAAGCTGTCATCGGCCACGATGAGCGTCATGTCCTTGTAGAAGCGTCTTAGGCTGCTTATGAGCACCTTCAACTCCTTGTAGCGCATGAAGGTCTTGGTGGTGACAGTCACTTGGTCGTTAATGTCTTTGGAAGAGAGAGTGTGTGTGTGTGTGTGTGGGTGTGAGTCGGAGGGGGATGTCAGGAGAAGAGGATGGCAGGGGATAGAGAGGAAGAAGGTAAGGGTTCATGATTGTACAAAAAGGTAAAAACGGACGATGTATAAGCAAACACTTTTGTTGTTGTACTTGTTCCCATGTCGTAGAGCACAGGTAGGGTCGGTTGCCGAATGATGATGGGGAACACAGCTTTGTGATACTCAAACAGGAAGTGAACTGCAAAGAAGGAGGCTTTGTTCGGTTGGATGTTTTTCATCCAACCTAACATAAGATTTTACACAAATAACATTAACCACAGAAGTAACGGATGGCTTTGAGTGCAAAATGAAAACTGAAATTGAAAAAGGTGTTAAAGTACCCAGGTCTCCGGTGTGTATGTGGTACACAGTGCTGGTGTATGTGACTGTTGCCAGAAGTTTGTTGAGTTCCTCTAAGCTCTGTGCCTCCAAGATCATCAAATTCTTCCCGCTACCTATTGGGTTTCACAAATCATGTTTCGTACAAGTCAATCCCAGTCACAAGTAGTTGAGTTACACATTGGAACTTGTAAACAAAGACGGAGTTCATGAATCACCTTCGACGCGCTCCGCTTCACTTGGGTTCCCCAGACAGAGCACACCTCTGGTGACATTTAGTAATACCTGTAAGACACAGGGAGAGAGGTGTGTTTAGTTTGTGTGTGTCAGTGTGTGTCTGTGTGTGTCTGTGTGCGCTGATGCCAGGGACCTGTGTCACTTTTGGCTAAACATTTTGGTAAATGAAAAATCTTCCAGTTTAATTAAATCATCTCTCTGTGAAAACAGTACGATAATATTTAACTATTCATACTGCAAGCCCCGGGGTTTCTCTGGTATTCTTTCTTATTCTAAAATGCCTTTCAGAAGGCCTATCTGGATGTCAAAATTTACTTTAAACTTGAATGTACTCCACATTAAAGGTGTGTATGCAAGTTTAGGTATTAAAGGAATAATACAGCCTAAAACACTTTGACATTGTTATAAAACGTCTATTGGTGATGTACAACGCACCCCAGGTCCTATTTTACCATTTTGTGTACAATTTCACTTTGCCACGGCTAAACTCGATTTCTGTAGACGCTACTACGTCACACGGATACATTGCTGCAGTAGTTACAATGGGGTTTAATAGGAGAGTATGTCTTGAAATCGCTTTAGCATCAACCATAAGCATCAGATATTAGAGGTTCTGTCTCAGAATCACTGCATTTTTGCAATGTTCTATCTATAGCGTAAGAGGAGTAAGAGGACACACATTTTAGCTGGGCCAGCAGCCTCGTAAATACAGAATGCACTTCAGCTTTCTGGGCTTGGGGCGTGGCCATGATCTCCGTACAGCTGCCGAGGCATGGCCTCGATTCATTAGATATCCCTTTTTTTCTTTGAGCATAAATTTGCTAGCCTCAGCGATAGCTGCATACCGAAATGTTCCCCAAAGTATTAGCTATAACTCAGTGAAAGGTTTCTTTTTTTCGTTTTGGGACTACATTTTTCCCCGAAAGCGAGGGGTACACGATGTAAATCCAGCACGAAAAAACTGCCATTGAGTGTTCTAGAATGCACCACTAGCTAAGCGTTGCCAGGCTAGCTCTCCCAGCCGAGTCACCAGCTATCTAATCCCGCTTCGTTGTCACGAAGGGACGGCCAAATTTAGTCGACCGTGTGGCATATTGTATCATAGCATACTGCCAAATGTCTAGCTAGCTTTCACAATTAATAATAAAGCCTGTTATACATATCGTTATAATACATTTGATTTGTTTATTCTATTTATAAATGTACAATTTACAGAATGTTGCCTCCTGATGTTGAGAGGGGGTAGCGAAAGTCATTCTGGGTAATGTAGGAAAGTAGCACACTGGAGCAGATCACGGTAAGCCTGACACGACAGCTAGTGAAAAATTGCAAATAACGCTAAAGTACAATATTACACAATATTGGAAAAATAGGACCTGGGGTGCGTTGTAATAGCCGCTTTATAATGATGTCAAAGTGTTTTAGGCTGTATTATTACTTTACATTTTTGATAAATGTGTACATCGCCACATCC
>OOFB01036514.1:0-40725 GCA_900323305.1 Trachyrincus murrayi
GAGGCTCCTCCCCCCCCCCCCCCCCCCCCAATGTAATTTGTGTGTGCGCAAGCGTGTGTGTGTGTGTGTGGAGGCCAGGCGTCCCCCAGACAGTCACCTACATAGACAGGGCTCTCATGCCGTTTCTTTAATCCGTCAGAGCGGTTGCATTTGCTCCATGTGCAAAAACACGTTAATTTTCTTTCTCTCAAAAAACCTGTTGAACATAATTAATTCATAAAGAGAGCTCTTCTACAACATATGAGGAGCGCTTTAAGGCAGCCAGTCAGCCGTAGTACATTTCTTGTATTTTGTAGTACACACCTTTTTGACATGAAGCCGTGTGCTCTCTGCGTTGTTTCCTAGGAGATCACCTTGACGGAGGGCAGCCGCGTGTTCGAGACGTGGAAGAGCCCCCCTCCTCCGGTGTACATGCAGTATTTCTTCTTCAACGTGACCAATGTGGAGGAGTTCCTGGCGGGGGCTAAGCCGGTGCTGTCCCAGGTCGGACCCTACACGTATAGGTAGGACTCTGATGACACGCAAACTGTACAGACAAATGGAAATATGAATGTACACACGTATGCACGCAAGCATGCACATACACATACATATACATGCACTCACACACACACACACACACACACACAAAACATTCACATCATTGCATGTTCCTGGAGCCCAGAGTGAAAATATGTAAAAATGCAAATTAAGAAAGTTTGTTCGGTGCTTTACAAACGTAAAATTGCTGAATCATCCACTGAACCCCTCTCTGTTCACTGTTTGCTTTTCTAGTTGTGCCATTTCATCGCCTTTTATGCGGTCGTATGTTTGTTTTAGTGTGTTATTAACAGAATTACGGAAAGCACTTTTCTTTAGCATGTGTAAAATGAGATAAAATCAGAAGCCGACTACAGTACAAATGACTTTGTTCTTCACGTCATATAATACTTCTGCCATGCGATGGAGTTTCTTTCCCCAGGCCATCAGGACTGTGAACTCTGACCTCACCAGGGCCCCCACCTAGACCCACCCACACACTCCCCCTCTTATGCACACACACATACAGACACACACTCAGGTAATGACTACACATAATTTATAATTTATATCATATATACATACATACAATTTCTTATATTTATATTTTGTTAGTGCTCTTACTGTAAATATTGTGCTGTAAATATTGTGTTATTTTATAATGTAAATAGTGTAAACTTGTTGCCCTTTGCACATTTCTGTTGAGCATTGCCACTTTCATTTCACTGCACACCTCGTGTATGTATGTGACAAATAAACACCTTGAACTTCAACTTGAACTTGAACCACCACTGAAAGGCTTAAACAAATATCAAGATCCATGATGACATCAGTGGACATGTGACATCTTCCCAGTGCGTGTCAGTCTTGTAATGCGGCCGATAACATTGACTCATGTTGATTTTTTTTAAACAATTGTATTTATTTATGCTCTGCCTAAATGATATTACAGATATACAGCATAATAAGACATTTATACCTACAAAAATACAAAGGACAAAAATAAAATGTGATGTACAAAAAGCCAGAATAAAGGAAAAAAAAAGACCAACTTATACAACACTTAATACATTGCTCTACCTTATCCCCCATTACACATTCTATGATTTATATCACCACACAATTGTTTTCTATTGAAATCCTAAAATAACAATAAATGTATAAACGAATCACGCGTCATTGTGTTCGCATGTGTCTTCACAGAGAGTACAGGCCCAAGGCCAACGTGACCATGGTGGAAAATGGTACCAAGGTTTCGGCCTACAGCCCCAAGACCTTTGTGTTTCTGCCTGAGAAATCCGTCGGTGACCCAGCTGTTGATGCCATCACCACGGTCAACATTCCAGTCTGGGTAGATCACGGCCTACAGTGCCCCCCCTCCACCTTCCAGAACAACTGTGCACAAAGTGAACTAAATGAACCCACTTTTAATAACTAATTTCAATGCAGACTCATTGTTCCTCCTCTCCCTCCCCCTCCTCATTCTCTTCCCCCTCCTCTACTCCCCATCCTCCTCCTCTTCCTCATTTCCACCTTCCTCCTCTTCCTCCCCCTGGTCCTCCTCCTCCTTCTTCCTCATTCATTTTATTCCTCCTCCTCTTCATCATCCTCCTCTCCTTCCTCCTCCTCCCTCTTCTTTCCTCCTCCTCCCTCCTCTTTCCTCCTCTGACCTCCAGGGTGTGATGAACAAGGTGAAGGGGAGTTTCTTCCGGTCGGCCATGGTGTCCATCTGGATGAATTCTATAGGCTCGGGCCTGTTCACCACACGCACCGTTCAGGAGCTGCTGTGGGGGTACGAGGACCCCCTGTTGAGCCGCGTCTCCGTCACGAGCCCGGAAGTGGAGAAGGTGTTTGGGCTCATGTACAAGGTACGTTGGGGGGGGGGGCTGTAATGGACATGATCACACCTATAATGTAATGTATTAATCCCAGACAGGAAATCATGGCATGGCATGGTGTCATGGCAGAAAGTACAGGGCGGTATTAAAAAGAGATAACAAAATTAAAAAAACAATACAAACGACACGTTTCTTTTTTTAAGATATCTACCTACACAATAAAAAAAGAGTAGTCGAAATGTAGATGCAAAACATAAATATAAACATTATTGACAATTGAGTTAGACATTATTGACAGTATATGCAACATTGAAGACGCTGTCACAATTACATGCTGTTTATTTCTTTGTTTGTATTGTTTATGATATATTTGTTCTATTATTTCCATTTTTACAAATTTTGCAAATGTTTTCTTGGCCCTTGAGATTCAGAATGGAGAAGGAAATGAGACTGTGGCTCTTGAAAGTGAACTATTCATGTAAAATGAGAATAACTGCACTGTCCGCGTCTTAAAGTCTGAATTGATTTTAGAAAAATGGAAGTCTTGGTGGGGAGTTTGTGTACCACACCGGGGAGCAGAACTATATGGATTATGGTCGTGTTCATACGTGGAACGGTCAAAGGTATGGACCCCCCACCCACACACACACACACACACACACACTGTGGTAAATATACACTGTTAATACATTAGATGAATCCCGATATTATTATTAGTTGTTAAAAGATAAACAACATCCGCGCACACATCGGAAGACACCTCCTTATCAGCTGGTGGCTGACATCGTACGCATGCTGTGTTTGCAGCCAGCTTACATTCTGGACTTCCAACCAAAGCAACTCCATCAATGGAACAGATGGCAGCGCTTTCCACCCCCTGCTGTCTAAAGACGAGCGCCTCT
Source organism: Trachyrincus murrayi (assembly GCA_900323305.1). Taxonomy (NCBI): domain Eukaryota; kingdom Metazoa; phylum Chordata; class Actinopteri; order Gadiformes; family Macrouridae; genus Trachyrincus; species Trachyrincus murrayi. Next base: position 3,260 of record OOFB01036514.1, read on the forward strand.
ATGTGTTTACATCGGATCTTTGCCGGTATGTGGAGCAAAAAAATTTGTACTTTTTTGTTTGTGTGTGTGTTGTTTTTCATGATGTCCAAATCTATAATGGATATTTAGATGCAGTGAATGCTTCTAAGGGAATTAACTAAGCCCATTCCTTTTTTTTACCTTAGTGAGGGAAACCTTAGTTTACTAAAGTGAAGTCCAAAAACGCTTTGTACAGCTGCAGCTGCACATTTTGATTTATTTAAATGCGTCAAATAATTGTTTCAATTACTGTATATATATATAGTACAGTATACTTATTTATTAAATATACAGTATATATATGAATTAAAGCCATCTCGGTGTTGCTTAGTGTTTCATTGGACGTACGGGATGTCTGCATGACAGATAAGGTATTTATCTATTCTTGTCTGGGACCTTAACTCAACTTTCCACAGAGCATGGGTTGGGGGCGGGGGGGGAGTTGTGTCTTTTATAGTTGGTATGGGAATAATGTCCACAGACTTTGAACCCCAGGATCGCATCCGGATCGCTCACACACAACAACACAGTTGTATGTTTTCTTACCAGTGTTCTACCTCCTATACTGTGAGGTAAAACAAACAAACAAATCAAAAGAGCTAGAATGAAGATAGAAGAGAAAGGGAGAGGAAGAAGGAGAGAGTGAGAAAGAGAGCGATGTCCCTGTCTTTTTGACAGGGACATCTTGCAAGTTGAAGTTAGCAGTTAGCAGTTTTTTAACCTTCTTCTGACTTATTAGGGGCCTAGTTGCCTAGTGTGGCATCTAGCACTGCCCAAGTTATTTTGGACAAATATTTTATATTTGATTTACATGTTTTTCTTTTCTGTTTGTTGTTGCCCTACTCTGATGATGTTGTATGTGTTTGTTGAAAACATTAATTTTTGGCTTTTTTCATTTGAAATGTGCAAATGCTTTTGTTAGTTGCAAAAAAACCAAAGACAAAATAAAACCCTGGTGAAGACCATAGATAGCCGACAAAGCAAAAAGGATGTGCTTTTCTGCTGGCCTTTGTGTTTCTCATGACCTCTGATGTCTCATATAAGGGTTTTGATGAGGTGGCAGAGTAGTTATCACTTTAAGGAAGTAGTTTCATGTTTTTTTGGAACTGAGTTAATATTTTCATTTTGAGACAGAATCGTCAAAAATATGACTCAACACCCTTATATTTGAATGATTCGCAAGTGGCTAAGGTATAAGCGGGATAATCCACCCCGAGGTGTGCAGTGATCGAAAAAGTAATACACGCCGCAGGTGCTAAGAACCCCTGCTAAGGGTTATGGATTCGTGGATTATCCCTTACATATACCATATCCAAGCTTTGGGTTTTGTGCCTTAGGTGCTGAACCCAGGACCTTTTCGTCTCTTTGGCCACCTTATGGTAACAGGTGATCAGCCGCTCACCGCTGATGACAGAGTTGGCTTTTGATACTACTCGTGAGCGCATGAATCTCCTACCGGCTGGTCAAACAATGTCCTCGTGCTCGCATTGTCCCGATGACGTCCAGTTTTACTTTTGAGTGGTACAACCTTGACCTGTAGCACAGTTAGCCGCCACAAACATCCTCCCTCCCACTTGGTGTCGAGTGTGGAAAGAATTTATTGGGAATCCGTGACCCCAGGCCTCCATTGGATGTGTGTCAAGAGCCCTCTCTCTCTCTCTCTCTCCCTCCCCCCACCTCTATGTTTCCTAAACACTTTCACCCACTTACTGATTGCACACCACTAGCCTGAGCGAGGGGACATCCTTGTTATTTTAGCTTCCTCGTTTATGTTTGTTCTTTCCACATTAACACATGAAGGAAATGTATTAAGATGTTTATTTTAACCTTTCATTGTAAACTGCGCACATACACACACACACACACACTTTTTCCTTTTTTCGCCTTTCTTTTTTTAGCCGTATCAATCACGTTAAAAGTCTTTTATGAGTTCAAACCCAGGTGCCGCACTTGACCCCTAACCGTTTTTTTAATACATTTTAATAAATGCGTCTAAATCCCAGCTGTCATCGGGTATCAGACAACACATTGGGACAACTTGCGACTCTTGCGAGAGAAAGTCAAGCAAAAGGTACATTTTCAGTCAAAAGGTTTTGCTGTCCCAATGCGTTTTATGGAAACCTCAATCGCAGACGCTGCCTGGAATGCTTCTGCTTGCTTTGTTAAAGGGTAACCTCTGGATTTTTCAACCTGGACCCTATTTTTTCCATAATTTTGGGTCTAAGTGAGTAATGCGAACAAAAATCTTTGAAATTGGTCCAGTATTGAGCGAGAGCTGACGCAGCCGTGAAACGTCTGCAATGTAAACTTTTGGAGCAATTGCGGCCGTCAATATACATCCTCTAAAAGTGCTTGTTTTGCCACTGACAGGCTCAGATTGTTATTATAGATGTATGACAACATTATTGAAAGGATCACTACAGAGAAAGACAACTTTTTTTTTTTTCTCAAGAGTTGAGTTGTTGCAGGAAGAGAACTGTGGAAACGTGAGTTAGAGAGAGGAGTGCTGGCAAGAGTTTGTTGTGTTGGACTACAGAAAGCGTAGCTTAGTGTTATCTAAAAGATTTTCAAAGTCCTGGCTGAATATTTAGCTGATATCGACAATTTGGATGAGGCTCGCGAGATTTCAGAGCGAGACTTCTCCTTGATCGAGACTTGGTTAGACACAATAAAAGAAAAATGTTTTATGTTAGACACATAATAACAACCTGAGCCTGGCAAAAACAAGCACATTCAGGGGATGTACATTTACGGGGTGCTATTGCCCCAAAGGGTTACATTGCAGACACGGCTGACGGCTGAAGCGCTCTCACTCAATACTGGACCAATTTTTTTAAATTGTTGTCCGCGTTAGTCACTTAGACCCAAAATTATGGGAAAATAGGGTTCAGGTTGAAAAAAAAGTTATCCTTTAATATTGGTTAGCAATTCGTTGGTTCCGATTCGGTCCCGTCCATAGGACTTCAAGTGATTCTACAAATTATCTAGGTCAAATAGATACCGGAATTCTCCTTTGAGGCATCTCCTTTGTAACGCTCATCACATGCAACCAGGCCTTCAGTACGACTAACTCCACACATGGTTTGAAAAAGGTCAGTTTCCCACGATTTACGCGCAAGGAAGATTTCATGGAAGAAATATCCTTTTTTTAATCGCTGTTTCTCATTAAAATACCAGGGAAAGAGGCCAATTCTGTTTTATTGCACGAATGTGGGCTGATGAAGCAAAGATCGAAGTCCTCCCTGCCAGTTGGCCGGGGCTGTATAGAAGGCTTTGTTTTCACCATGGCACCCATGGGGGCTCCGCAGACTGGACAGCACTACATTACTGTAGATCACTGTTGTTTTGTTCATCAAAAAGCAGCAAAGGCATCCTTTTCAGTATTGTAGGTCTTTTAACATCATCAGTTAATATCATCTTGACATTTGCGTTGACAAGTGTTGCGTTTTTTTTTTTCACTCACACAATATTTTCGGTTCCATGCTAAAAAACTGGTTAGAAAAATGAACATAGAAAAATATATATATTTTTTGAACATTCACAAAATGAAGCACAGCTAGGAAGTACAAATCAGGGCAAGGAATTCACTTTGAATTCGACCTGTAGCTTTCTTTCGCTCTCTCTTTTTCCCTCTGTAAAGGAGCAACGGATGTTACGTCTGCGGTCGAACAAAAGCGTCACAGTTGGGTCCATGAATTGGCGCGTTTGTTTTACATTCCAGGTCGATCTTCATGGAGTTCGAGAAGGACGTGACGGTGAAAGGGATCCCCGCCTACCGCTTTACGCCGCCGCGAGCCGTGCTTGCCAGCAAGAAGGAGAACCCGGCCAATGAGGGCTTCTGCGTCACGCCACAGGAGTGCCTGGGCACCGGCCTCCTCAAAGTCAGCCCCTGTCGAAACGGTAAGCCAGCCTTTTTCTCTGAAGCCGTTTGCCGCTAAACACCATTTTTTTTTCCCCTGGATAAAGTTCACAGATGTCTCAGCGTCGTCATGCTGCCTCTCTTCCCTTATTTTACTTCTCTGAAATTTGTGGGCTAACCTGCAAGACAGTTCCTCTTTTCCTTTGGATGGAAATATGAAACTAAAAATATATGTTATATTTGTTTTAGTGGGGAGCCTTGATTCATTAGAGAAATGTATTTGTTTGTGTGTAATCAACAGCTGTAGGGTACAGTTACAGTTGCTAAATACATTTCATGAGCTGGCCACAAACGTTTTCAACCACAAAAAAGATTTCAACCACACATCATCCACAATAACCACATTAGCCACATTAGCACCACCACTAACAACCATCACGTCACTACTAAATTCACCCCAAGTTTGAAAATGTCCTCATAGGGTTACCATAAAAAAATATATATACAAAAACTCAATGAGTTTCCATTGTGTCCTCTTGCATAGTTTCAATGACAACGGTGCGGGGGGGTGATATGGGGGGGTGATATGTTATTTAAGTCAGGATGTTATGTTGGTTGCCGGTATGGGCCTGTTAATTTTTCTCTGTGTGTGTGTATGAGCAAATGTGTGCACAGACACAATGGAATGTCCTTGAGTTTGTGTGTGTGTGTGTGTGTGTGTACTGTGTGTACTGTGTGCTGAGGTGACCTTATGGGTTGTCGCGACAACAGTCTCGCCGGTACTAGCTGTTGATAGCCACTGTGTTCTTTTGGTCCGACCACCCATACCATAACACACGTGAACCTTGTCTGGAGTTCAACGATCCGTGAGCATAACCGTAGCCATAGTAGTGCAAGAGCACAAGAGCAATGAGGAACATCGCAATCGTACATACCACATACCACATGCACACATATCACGGGAGTAGACATACTACGGGTCACTACAGGGTGTATCTGACTTGCTTACTGTATGGAAATTGTGAACCGGGGGAGGCTTGTGTGGGAGTAAACATTCCAAATCTCCGAATTCATAAGTCAGCCCATCCGTTGACACACACTCTTGAGTAATGCATGGCTTCAGTTTTCATAAAAGTTTGAAAAATGACATCATTATCAGACGTATTGAGGCGGAACTCACCTGGCATCCATATGGCCAAACAACTTGACCGCTGGTAAAAAGTTCAAAATGGTGACCTTTGAACTGTCTAGGCATAACAAACAGATACAAGATGATGGCAATACAAGGGAAAATCCCTATATGTTTGTCCCACAACTGAAAAATAAATAAAACCGTAATATAACCGTTAGTAAGTTATGCAGCACCATTGGTCAACTACCCACAGTTGTCGCTATATAGAGTTTTCTACTCAACTCTATAATGAGCTCATTAATGACTGGTGGCTGGTGTCAGCGCACCAATAACTTCAACCATGCAACCAACCATAAGCAGGCAGCAAACATTTCAAGTCAACACATGAACGTGACAATAGTAGTATTAACATTGTAAACCAATATCTGTCTGCATTACCTATATTTACGCCAGTGAGTTGACGTCTTTTACACAGTTCTGTTAGGTTGTGGTGCTTTACATTACTTAGTAGTCGGTGCACACACGGGAGAGAGAGAGAGCGTACACACTATACAGAGTCACTATTCACATGCCTTGCTGCCATGGCGGGCGCTAACACAAGGCAAGTGTGGGGCTTTGTGTTGGACATACTGTGAGAGATAGACTAAGTAGAGAGAGACACCACACACACATTGAGGTGAGAGCTATGTGTGGCTACTTAACAAGTTATAAATAAAATAGAAGAGAATATTGACAAAATGTATAGGTTGCAGAACCTCTTTTTACAGAATGGAGTATACAACTGATTTCAGTAGCCAACTTTGGGTGGAGCAGCACCATAATGACTTAAGCGGTCAGCATAGTTCAATAGAAGTTGATTTTATTTCAGCTGGCATAGACCGAAGAAGTCCTTTGCAGACCAACTTGTCTTATACTCAATGTGGTTTCGATTCGGTCACGTTCCAGTAGTTAAGACCAGTGGGGTCTCCGTGAACAGAAAAAAATAAATCACCCTCGCCTTGCTTTTCGGACTAATCACACACGTTTGCATTGCCGTCATCTGCGAAGATTTCGGCAACTTACACAATCTTGGATTTGACAAGAAGTGCTGAAGAAGTTATGCTTTTGTTAAGAAATATGCTTTTGTTAATTTTGTTCTTACGACCTCACCAAACTTATTTTCCGAGTGAAGTATGCTGACCGCTTTAGGAGGATGTTTGTTTTGGAGGGTGGGTGATCAGCGGATGGAGACTGTAGGTCATCAGCAAGAGAGGCCTGCACAGTGGAGGAATTTCAGATATAGCAGCAGGGACGTCTTTAGCGATAGCTCAATGGCTCATAGAAATACACCACATCCAGTGCAGTGGGTAGGTTCAGGTTGAGGGGTTGTAGATATTAGCCACAACCATATTCTGAAAGCGTACTATGGTTATGACCTTAGTGAAAAAAACGGGTTGCACACTGACTGTGTGCAACAAACTGTGACGCACACCTAAAATGCATGGTGTGGCAATGTTTTTTTACTTTAAAACAATATTTTTTAATTGTATTATATATAGGCAGATCTTGAATTCTGTTTATGATTGTGTTGAAAGTCTGTTTGGTTCTTTGCCACGGCGCACTGTGCAACGATATAACTGCCCTCTGTAGCCTCCTCTCTCACAAATCCAAAATCACTTGCCCAAAAGAGTTGAAATTGGCGACTAAATAAATCCAATGTTCTGCCAAAAAAACCTCAATTCTACTATGACTGTAGTAGGCTGTCAAAAAAGTTTGCCAAATGCCAAAAAACAACCAATCAGCGCTATTTTTGTAAAGTCAAGTCACAGTACAACACAGGGTCATTTCTAGGCAGTGAAATTCTTGTGACATGGCAAGCTCACAATACGTAGAACATCACAGAATAAGCGCAAAAAATATATATTAAAAGTTTCTATATATTTTTTTGCCCTTTTTGCCTAAAAAACAACCAATCAGGGCTATTTTTGTAGCTACCAATCAGGAAAATTCTCCTGGTTCCTGGTTGCCTTTCTCTGCCCAACTACCCTGATCTGTGTGTGCAAGATTGGACTTTGTTTAGTGGGAGGGGCTTAGGGCAGGGGGACGTTTTTTTTTTCAAATTCTTATCGGTTAGTGGAATTTCCTCTCAATCTTGCCTACTGCTCCTTTAACTCAAGTAGGCTTATGTTTATAATACAATTTCATAATTAATATGAACATATCTCAAATGATCCCAAAATACATATCCTAATATTTGCTGTGCGTGCTACTGTAAATAATCCTGCGTGCTAGCCGTGACACGTGTACTGTAGGTTGCAGACCCCTAGATTAGATTGATACATCGAGTCCAATTTACAGTTGTTTGTTTTTTTCTCACATCTGGAAGCACTAGTCCAGCTCTAAATCCTTGGGGAAAAATGTAACTAATCAGTTACTAAACACAAACACAAGCTGTAATCTGTACACGATTCCGTGTCTCAGCTGCCTGCTACATGGCCCACTACTCATCATTCTCTGGCTGGCTACATTAATGCTACTTTATTTTAATGCCTTTTTTTTACGGTATTAATTGGACACAGTGATAAAAGTTGCTGTTCATTTTGTAAAAATGTCACGATTGTATTTATTACATTTTTGGTTCGTTTTTTACCAAATGAACACTATCACAAACATTCCTTAGCAGTCTACAATATGTTTATCATTTGGCTAGCTTCTCACTTCAGGGAACTGTTGATGTTCTGTAAACATACATTGTCCATGTTCCACCCATACAATTACAGCACTTGAACGTGTTGTTGCCATAGTTCAAGGTTGATGAGGAATTGGCTGCAATAACCATTACCATAACCCCACAATACTACGAAGACAAGTCTCGAGGCTGAAGAATAGACTGGTCGGCTGTTGACAAAGAGGGGAAGGAACTGCATGACAGCTGAGCATTATTTATGAGAATCTGTGCAGCATACCATAAGTGGATCCCCAGAAGGGACGATCATGTTATGTCTGCACCCATTGTGTGTGATTATGGGTGGTAACGGAAGGCGAGTCCATGTGTTGAATTCAACAGTATGAGGTCATGTTAAAACCACACTGCCTCTGCAGGGAATCAATAATGTAGTATTTAAAGTAGTCCTCTGCATAATACTGCTTCCTTGGGAGTACTTTGGATTAAAGTACATACTGTACGTACCGGTTTCAAAAGTACATACTGGACAGTAGGCGTTCTACTCAAGAGTGGTTGTTTGAGACTGAACCAGTCTAACAGATTCGTTTTCTGTGTTGAAATGTATGGCTTTTTCTTTCGTTTTTTGTTTTGGGAGGCAAAACTAAAAAAGAGATAACCAAGGGATTTCTAGTTTTTGCATACCGACCTTAGTTCTCTGGTATAAACTAGGTGTTTAATAACGGCGTGTTTTGTTCTTAATTTTGTCGCCCCATTTAACCCCACATTTATTTTTCCATAAGGGTCAGCAGTTTCATCCACCTCATAAAGGGGGAAAAAGGAAATGTTTTTTCACGCTCCAGGAAGACATTTTTGTTGCTTTCTGTCCGCTTTCCGCTCTGCTCTTTCAGCCTTTTTTGCCATGATCATTCATTAGATCCATCCTTACCTCCTGCCCTTACCTCCTCCTTCCTACCCAGGAGCTCCCGTGGTTGCCTCCTTCCCACACTTTTACCTGGGGGACCCTAAATACGCCAATGCCTTCGAGGGGCTGAACCCAGTGAGGGAGGACCACCAAACCTTCCTGGATCTGAACCCCGTAAGGAATTTGGGCTTTGTTTTGTGTTTGTAACAAATTGATTCTGTCCATTCTTCTGCCATCTGCCAAGACACAGGGCAGAACAGTCTAGTGTTGAGGGTGTTTGACTTGCAGTCAAAAGGTTCTGGGTTTAAACCCCCCAATGTCCACCTGTCTAACCTGTAGGCATCCTTGAGCAAGATGCCGAACCCCTACCTGCTCATTAATGACATATATCAACAACAAAAATCACTGTAACTCCCTTTGGATAAAACTGTCTGCTAAATGACTAAATAGTAAAGATCTATATAAGAGAGAGCTGTGTCTTTTTTAGTGCAACAGTGAAGAAACCGCACAAGTGTGTGTTGTAGCACCACCTAGTGTTCCAGAAGTAAATGATGAATTAAGTAAAGTTCCCCTTTCTGTCATGGCATGATGCTTACAGAGGTTAGATCAACAGTGAAGACAAAACACAACCGTACTGATGAAGCTGTATCATTCACTTGAGACTATTTTAAATAGCCGAGGCAAAATCCTTTCATGGTAAACTATGTCAATTAAAAAAACGTATCTGTTCGTCCTAGACTACTGGAGTTCCTGTACGTGCAAGCAAGAGGGCCCAGATTAACTTCATGATCAACAGGATCACTGGTTTTCCGTGAGTATTTGGAGTTTTATGAGCTGTAATTCATAAAACAAATAGCTCTGCAAAATGTAATTCCTGCTCTCCTCTTTCACATGTATTATAGCGCAACAAAGAAGTTCAATGAGACAATATTCCCAGTAATGTTTATCAACGAGGTAAGCACTTCTTTTTAGATTTATGAGCAAAGTCAGGAATTTTTACAATGTGTTTTTTTGTTGGGTGTTCCGTTTCATCACTGGGCATTATATATTGGGTTTTGACGGGTAGAATCAATACATTCTGATGTATTGATAGATTAATGATGAAAGGACAGGAGTCTATAGGGTCAGGGTGTTTGACTCCCAGCCCAAAGGTTCTGGGTTCGAACCCCAATGTCTGCAGTCTAGGTAGGCCTCTTGCTCAAAGACCCCTACTTCCTCATTAAAGCCATGTATCTTAAAATAAATGTAACTGTAGGTCATGTTTGATAAAAGTGTCTGCTAAATTACTCAATAGTATTAGTATTACATAGTAAAAAGTTATTGATTGCTTGTTCGCTCATGGCGTGGGATGGTTTTCTCCCATAGACCGTGGAGATAGACGACGCCTCTGTGGAGAGGCTAAAGAAGCTGCTTCTCATAGTGACTCTGGTGTCCAACTTCCCTCTCCTTATCGTGGGCCTGGGTGCCATCTTGCTCATCATTTTCATCATCCTCCTGGTCCGCTCCCACCAACAGGAGAAGGTTAGGCATTTCATGTTTTACGTTTTTTCAAAAAGGTTTGGTACATTGTTATATATCTAATATATCTAATGTGTTTGCTTTTGCGGTCTGTTTAGTGAAGGCCTTTTATTCATTTGCTCTTTTATGTGTAAGTTGTCTGATTTTGACTTTATTGTTCTGAACTTATTTAAGCGTATTTATGTTGTAAACTTGCTCATTCAAAGACCACACGATTTCACACCAAACACTAACTGTTTGCTCATCATGTTCCGATTTACAACATGGAAAATAATTCTTAACTAATTTGCTTCAAGTCACACTAACAGCATTGTGCATGTGTTTGATCTGATATTTCCCCGTGCAGAAGGAAGGTAAAGGCATTGCATTCACCAAGCCTCTCTACGCTGCCTCTGTAAGTGTGTCTTTTAACTTTGTCTTTTTAAGCATGGTTTCACATCTTAGATTTGCAGGTTTCACCCTCTTACACTTTTTAACCCTCACATGCAAGCATATATTATATATATATTTAAAGATATACCATATCTTCAAGGATGGCATGGGGACATTTCCATCACACACTTAATCTGAAAACTAGAAATATATATATATATATATATATATATATATATATATATATATTTATCAGGGTTATTTTTCCACAACATGTGAACAAGGCAAGGTTGGTCTGTCCAGACCAACACTTTGTAACACCTGACCAGTTTACTCCGCAGACCACTGCCAAAGATGACGCACCCTACACGGCCATCAGTCACAAGGAGAAGGAAGATCCCCAGAACGGAACAGACATGCACCTGACGCCTTTAACCGACGAGCAGTAGAACTCTTCGCCAGTGGGGGGCGTCAGAGAACCACTTGGACCCCCGTACTTTTGTGTACAGCCACCTCTGTGGATGACAGCCAGTTAGAAGGATTTGATAAAGAGGATAAGGAAAGTATATTCCACGTCCCACAAGGGATCGAATACATTTTTTTAAATAATTTACTCTATAATAGATACTTATATCATAGTCTCACCAACACACTGGCTGCATGTCCGGTTAAGTATTAGAAGTATTACTCCGTTTCAAATTGATTATGTGCCAATGGAGAGCACTTTGCTCCTTTTTATCCATCTCAATTCACTATTTTGACAACAAAAAATGTATTCCTGTACACCATATTCCACGGCTTTTCTATGTTAAGTTTTCAGTAGATTCATATTGTTATTGTAATGTTCAGGTTGTTTATTGTGTTTAGTCAAGAGAAACTCTCAGCGTATGACACTGTTTGTATATAGATTTGAAGTAATCTTGACCTACATATATTCCTTTAAATGTATAATATCATCACATCAAGTTAAAAGCTGTGAGAAATATTTTCAGTTTTGTAAAGTTGTGTTTTTTTTGTTGATTGTGTAATTTGAATGTTCTTAAAATTCTAGAGTTAGATATATTGTAGCTAATCATATCAGGTTTTTTTTCTTTTTTGGTGAAGAATAGATTTTTACACTGCAAACAATGTTCAGATAACAGTATTCTTGCCCTACCATTACAGTATGCACACTTCTGTACTTTTGACAGTTGATAGACATCATATTTTCAAATACATTTTCAAATATGTTACTTTCAAATATGGTTTTATTTTCCTTAGCCCGTACAAATGCTGCCGGTAAATGTTACAACCTCTTTTGTGAGTTTGTGTCTGGACAACATCCATTTCTGTACCACAGAAATGTCAGAAGTTTTAGACATAATTAAGGCTTTAAGTATTGTACATCTACCAAACGTAGACGGCAATGGTAGGGTATTAGAGATGTTTGTCTAGCCAGGTGTGAAACTTTCAAAGGTTTACTTGAAAGATAGCTTTAAAATACAAAATTCTTACAATAGGCCTATTGAAAAAACATTTGTTTTAATCATTGAGGATATTTTCAACAAAATGAAGCAAAGTGCTGAACAGAGCTTTTAAATAGATTGCATCTATGTATTCCAAATTATATTGTTAAAAAATGTCTGAATACTCAAAACGTGTTTGAACCGAGCATGGCTCTTACACAGTTCAAATGGCAGAGTCGTATCTGAAGAATTTCATGTATTTGAAATCAATATGTTGAAGTTGTTTCTGAAGAAATGTTTGTATTCTATTTGTATTCTAATTGGTTCTTGTACCTCAATGAAATACAATAAAATCAAAATGTTTAATATGAATTGCTTTGTATTGTGTTATTGAACTGTATAGTTGTTATGATGTAGCCTCATCATATTACTTTAAACAGACACACACAACTACTTAGCACTTGCATGTAGAAGTGCCATAATCTGTAGAGGAATTTATGCTCAATTGCTTTTGTGCCATATGTTTCTGTGAAGGTTTCTCTCATTGTAATATATTTTACGATATCAAGATAAGAGATAATTTTGTCCAATTTAGCCTCTTGAACTGCTATATAGAATTTGTACAGAATATGTCCTGATGTTGAATACAATATTTTTATGTGCTGTTTGTATCCTACCACTCCTCTGCCGTCTAAATACCGTCTAAATGCCTATGTGGTGTTGATTCAACACCACATAATTAATAATTGAATCATTAAAATATAGATGGTCAATGATTAACTGAAGAGTATTCAGCACCACTGATTATTTGTCTGTCAAAGTACATATATTGTGGGTAAATTGGGCCCCAAATATACTTGGTGCTATTTAATCTATGGATAATTCGCACGGAACCTTTCAAGTATTAATGCGTTTTCTAGTCGGACTGACATGATATGAGGACATACAAGCGTAAACATGGCGTTCAACTTCGGCGGCGCCACGACTAATCCTGCGGCAAGTAAGGCTTTTTGCTCAAAATGTATCTTACGTTTTGATTATTAATCATAGCCATGTATTCTAAATGTATAAACCAAAAGTCGTCCGCCATTGTTTAGTCAGCAGCAATAAGAACACAGACTTGCAGCCTGCTGTTCTCCATTGGCTAACGTTAGCAGTATGAAATATGGTCTGCTGCTCATTAGCCAAGTTTAATATATACAATCTAATGTGATTTACAATTGTAAGCATTACGCAATAGTTACGCAAAAGTGGTTAACGTAATAATTTCTAGATCAGACAGTTTGGTTTATTTACTGCTGCATCGGTTGTATCATTGCTAAAAATGAGTGTACAACAACAACTGAAGCAGGTTTTTAGCCAAAAACATGACACACTACATGCGATTTTACTCCCGTTTATTATTTACTTTACCCATATCATGACATCCCATATTAAATGTTGTATTCTATCGTAAAGGCACGACTGGATTTTCATTTGGTTCATTTGGTGCCAAAACCACAGCATCCACAGCATTTGGCTTTGGCGCCCCCGCCACCACAACCACTGCCGCCTCGGGATTTGGTAGTAAGATCATCATTTTGTCCTGTCCACGCACATCTCCTTAAATTCCTAACTGAAAAAAGATTATTCTGAGCAAATTATAGTGCTTTCAGTTTGTTTAGCTACAAGACAATATTCCTATTAATTGGAATTATGTTAACATAGGCGTGTGGAGTATGATCAAGTGTCAGTGATTCTGACTGCACGTTTGTGTCTCTTTGTTGCCTCTGTCACAGCCCTAACCGCCCCTGGGTTTGGGGCAGCAACCACAACAGCTGCGGCAGCTCCAGGATTTGGGTTTAGCTCCGCCACAACTGGTAAGACCTACGCACGACACATGTACACAAGACCGAGCCAAGGAAAGCTGTTAAGATATTAGACCAGTAACATGCCCTGTTCGGATGTAATCGGGGTCTTTGTGTTTTCACAAAGTAAAACTAAACATATACATACAGGAATGAGATAATAGGAGAAACAGACAACTGAAAATAGCTATTTGTTTCATAAGGAGCCTTGCAGATTGTATTTTGGATTTCTAATAAACATAATCAGATAATGGAAAACATAAAATTGACTACTGTAATAAGTAGTTTCAGATTATAGTTTTACAAACTAAATTAAAGATGCATACACACATACACTGTAATGAAGAGTCATTTGTTTTCCTAAGGATTCTTTAAGATTGCATTATTTTTTGTTAATTTCTTAACCTAACTCCTTCATGTCGCCCTCTGTCTTTCTCTCTTGCTGCCTGCCATCCAATGGCTGCAGGATTTGGGGGACTGGGAGCTGCGAACACCACTGCTGGTGGGTTTAGTTTTGGGGGGTTCGGCTTAAATGCCAACGCGGCAGCAGTCAGCTTTAATGTTGGGTGCTTTGGTACAGCTACCACCACTGGCACTGTTTTCAATGTTGGTAATAGCCTGGCTAGCACAGGTAGTTGACCCTTTTTTAAATTGACCTAATTTAATCAGTATCTGTGTGCACATCATCGTCCTCCATTTTCACATCCGCGTGGCGCAGTGTTGTGTACTTTGTCTTGTGTTTGGAGTTGTTTCAACACGTACTGTTGATTTTGCATGATTAGACTCCATCTAGAGTCGTATTTTGTGGCAGCAGTTGATTTTGATTTGATTTGATCTGATCTAACACAGAATAATTATAGCCGATCCTGATTTTGTAGAACGATTGTTAAACATTTTTTAATACATTTTACTTTTGATTAAGCCATTTGCTTGTTGCGAGAACACCTGGACCTCCTGTAATATTAACCTGGATTGTCAACCAATTTTCTGGTATTGGGAGGTCTGCTGTTTGTGTATTAGACTGTATAGTTTAGATTTGTAATAGTATTATTCTTGTGTGGCTTAAAGCATGCAATAGGAGATCTCTGTTGGCCTTAATATTACTTCCTTTCAGAGAAGAATATGATCATAAACAAAATGCATTGATTGGCACTAGTCTGATACAATGAATATTCTGATACAGCCGACACATACATTTTATAGCCAAAATCAACTTTGAAACATACTTTTAGTTTCTTAAGGACAAATTGGGCAGTGGTACTCAAATCAGAAGTCGATAATGATGGAATTATTTTTCCTTTCTTCTTTAATCTCTTCCCATCCATCTGTCCGTGTGTACTTCTTGCATGCCTTTTTTGTTTTGGTATTTTTTTCTCATGCTCTGTTCTGTTGCTCAGGGGCGTTCGGTGGCTTCGGGACCAGTACAACCTCTGCTGCCGTGCCAGGCTCTACCTTTAGCTTCGCTGCTCCCACTAACACCACAGGTAAGGCTCCCTCCGGCTCAAACACATGTCTCTGTTACTGTTTTTATTGTGATTGCACTAGAAACTATGCACTTCTTCTTTGTGTGGTGTGTGTTGCATCTAACCGCCACTAGAAGTCTCACTTCATCCATCATTCTCAACTCTGGCCCTTTTTATTTAACCAAAACTTATTAAAAATGATTAGGTCATGCATTACAGTTCATGCATAAGTGCTTTAATCGTATTACTTTTGTTGTTCATAACTATTTCTTTTTTCTTTTTTTAAGGAGGGCTGTTCGGTAACACCCAAAACAAGGGGTTTGGGTTTTCCACTGGACTTGGAGCTGGGACAGCCACTGGGGCGACTGGATTCGGGACTGCATTAGGGACCGGTCTGGGTGGGTTCGGGGGCTTCAACATCCAGGCTGCTCAGCCCCAGCAAGGTGAGAGACCATGCTGAGAAGAATAGACGTGGGGGCCACCCAGTGTCCACCCCTGGAATCTTGTATTCAGATGTAATGTACTACTTGTCCAGTTCTCTAGTTTTTTGAAAGAACACTGGTGGTCTTATTAAAGCATTTGGCCAACCCACATATCAAGAGGTATTAAACATCTCCTGGGTTATGTTCACATTCCTCCTCCCTGCTACACTGCCACTAGTGGCCATCTTGGTTCTAAATGCTAGCTGGGTAGGGGAAACTGAATGCACAAACTGCCGTCCACAGTGTTGTTATGGCAAAACAGCGACTATAAATGCCATGGCAGCGTACTGTCTGTGCACTTCACGGACGGCGCTTCACTGCTATAAATTCCGCCTAACAGTCCAACTCCATGTGTGTGTCTCTCTCCGGGGGGCTTCCAGGCGGCCTGTTTGGCCAGCAGCCCCAGCAGGGTCAGCCCCAGCAGGCCCAGCTCTACCAGCAGGTGATAGCCCTCTCGGCGCCCACGCTGCTGGGGGACGAGCGTGATGCCATCCTCGCCAAGTGGAACCAGCTGCAGGCCTACTGGGGCACGGGAAAGGGCTACTACAGCAACAGCACGCCGCCTGTCGACTTCACCCTTGAGAACCCCTTCTGCAGGTTCAAGGTACGACGGGGCGAGATGGTGGATGAATAAATGGTTGGATGCAGTAGCGTGACTAGAAGGGGGTGGGGGGGGGCTCTGCTTATTTGATGACGATGTATCAAATAATATATTATATGTGGCCAGTAGCTGTACCCCCTTAAGGGCCCCTATGGCCAGTAACTTGGAGCTATACCCCCTTAAGGGCACCTATGGCCTGTAACTTGGAGCTGTACCCTCTTAAGGGCCCCTATGGCCTGTAACTTAGTGTGACTCTAATTGTGATATTTGTGCGTCGCTTATGCAGTGTGTTTTGCTACTACTGGTAAGACCACGGTGTCTAGCCTTTCATTTATTGCGTTACCGTTATGCACCGTATGTGAGTGAGTGAGTGAGAGAGAGCGAGAGAGACAGGCTACCTAAGCATTGTCCTGCTTCTGCTCTGGATTTCACTGTAGACCGCTATGGACCACTATATATTGTTTAGTCTATGAGTGTCTATCCTAGGCTCTGAGTGTTGTGATCGCTGTATATGTTTGAATAAAGTTACATTTTGTGTAGTGAGCAGTACCTGAAAGAAAACCGCATTTGGCGCGATGAGTTTAGTAGTCTATATATTCGCTGTCCATTGGCGGTAGCGCTGAACCATTCATGGATCCGTGGAGCAAATGCAATGTGTGCTGTTGTAACCTTTTTGTGTCTTAAGAACTTTTAAGTTGCTCATTCTATATTTAGTTTTGCAAATACAGGTTTGTGTGGCATAATGTGTGATGAATACGTCTTATTTATGTAAATCAACTATTTTAGTCATGCATTTTAAATGAGGGGCCCACAAAGAATGTTCCGCCCCCTCTGTGCTGATACCCTAGTCCTGCCACTGGTCGGATGGCATTGTTGATTCCGCCACCGGGCGTTTTGTGTGGATGGATGGATACGCGCCGTCACTCTTGCTATATGGCTTCTTGGTGCAGATCACACCGAAAACTATAGCAGGCTGTAAAACGCGAGGGTGCACTGCACTGCCTTTTTTAGTTGAAACCTAGAAAACTGCAGAGCTGCACCTTTTTACTGTTGCAAAGCAACCGTAGAACACCTAAACCTAAAATGACGTTGGCCGCTTTTTTTTCTAGTTTACATTTTTCTACTTTTTTTTCTGCATTCGCTCAGCAATGCAAAATTGAAGGGTGATGAACAACGTGTTATGTTGCACTTAAAAGATTATTCACAAAGTGTGTGCTTGGTTTGGATGATACATAGATGGGATTGGAGGGCCCATATGGTCGCCTTCACCTGGAATGGGGGTGGATATAGTGTAGCGTCTTGGGCATTCAACTCCCAGCTGAAAGGTCCTGGGTTTGTACACTGTAGGCATCCTGGAGTAAGAGGCCTCTAACCCCCTACCTGTTCCTTAATTACCTATATTCAGTGCAAGGCACTTTGGATAAAAGTGACTAACTAATTAAAAGTAATACAAATTCTCATGTATGCTTATTATTATTATTATTATTATTAATAATAATAATGACAATATACAGGTATATATATTTTCTCATGTAGGAATACCATGTAATGCATGTGCTGTGGGGGCGTGGGGGGTGCTTTAAAACAGCATGCACTTCGTCTCATACTGTGCACATTTAAATGAATAAGAAAAGATAAAATTACAAAAAAGTAATTAGGAAAGTTCCATCATGTGTGTGTGATGGTATGTTTGCCTATGCGTGTCTCTCTTGTGCAGGCGGTGGGCTACAGCTGTATCCCCGGTAACAAGGATGAGGACGGCCTGGTGGCCCTGTGCCTCAACAAGAGGGAGGCGGACGTGCGCGCCCAGCAGCAAGCCCTGGTGGAGTCCCTCTTCAAGCTGCTGGGGAGCAACCAGATGCTGTCTGTCAACGTGGAGGGAGTCAAGGCCTTGCCCGATGACCAGTAAGTTTAGTTTGCGTGGTGTGGGAAAAAAAAAAAACGCAAAACGGATACAGGATTTAATTGTGGCGAGAAATAGAAAAATGTATCCGATAAAACTGGCAGAAATTCAGCCGCCCAAAAGTCCTTTGGCGTGCTTGTCGCTTCACTCCTGTCTCATGTTGTCCCCCACGGCTGCCAGCTACCGCCGTGGTTTAACGAGAAGGCGGGTTAGTACCTTTCTTCTAATCGGGTCCCGAGAGCCACGTCTCCTCCTATCTCTCCCCCTGCAGACGGAGCTCAACCACTGTACCTCCACACGTAGATTAGGTTTATTAAAAACGTTTTACAGCTGATTTTGCACTATTTGCACTACAGATGGTGATGTGTGGCAACTCGATGAAATGTTACAGGAATCTCAACGTTAAATTAAATGGTATTCACCGTAAACCAGTTGGTTAATTCTAGAGTAGAAGAACAAAAAGCTTCATTTTAACTCACCATTTATTTTATTGGTCAAACTTTCTGCTGTGTCCTTAACCAATTCCTAAAGATGTATAATTTTTAATGGTGCATAGCTTGTCCTCCGAATTTGACGGTCCATCAAATTAATACCACACTTAAATGCATTGTCTCCTGTCTAATAGTATATTATTTATCTGAACTGTGAAATGTCAAATGGCATCATCATCCTCTCAAAATAGTTTTTTATTTTGCTTCCCTCTCTGTGTCTACATCACCACCACCACCACCAGGACGGAGGTGATTGTCTACGTGGTGGAGCGCTCTCCAAACGGCACGTCCAAGAGGATCCCGGCCAGCACACTGTACAGCTACGTGGAGCAGGCCAACGTGAAGGCCCAGCTGGCCCAGATAGGGGTCCTCATGTCGGTCACCCGCACGGAGCTCTCCCAGGCCCAGCTCAAACAGCTGCTACAGAACGCCCCCGCAGGTCAGCCTGTGTGTTTTCTTCATTTCCTCATTGTCTCTCTCTTGTCTCTTTCTGTCTGTATTTGTCTCTCTGCCTACCTGTTTCTCTCGCTCTCTTCCTGTCTCACTCTCTGTTTGTCTCTCTGTATGTCTCACTCCCTTTTTGTCTGTCTCTGTATGTCGGTATTGACTAAGCGATCAATCGTTTCGGCACCAAAGTTAACGCGTATTTTGTACACATGTCATTCCCAGGCGTGGATCCTATCATATGGGAGCAGGCCAAGGTGGACAACCCTGACCCTGAGAAGTACGTTGGGTTAGCAACGCAGAGACTCGGACCTCCCTATCGACAGTTTAAACCAGTGTAGCAAGCAAACCAGATCTTTACCTTCTCTTCTTCCCCTGCAGGCTGATCCCAGTGCCCATGGTGGGCTGTAAGGAGCTGCTCCGCAGACTGAAGATCCAAGAGCAGATGACCAAGCAGCACCAAACCAGGGTTGATGTGAGTGGAGATCGTGGACCACCATACCATCCAGAACAACCACTACAAAAAAAACCTGTTTAATTCCCAACCACATTTAGCTGCACTGTTCTATTAACTTTCTCTAACGTGCTCGTCTACTTTTAATGCTCTGTCTGTCTGTCTGTCTGTCTCTCTCTCTCTCTCTCTCTCTCTCTCTCTCTCTCTCTCTTTCTCTCTCAGACATGCACAAAATGACTTTCTCTTTCTCTAACACCCGTGTCCACTCATATCAGATCATCTCCGGGGACATCAGTGAGCTGCAGAAGAACCAGGCGACCACAGTGGCCAAGATAGCTCAGTACAAGAGGAAGCTGATGGATCTGTCTCACAGAGTCCTGCAGGTAGAGAACACTCGCCTGTGGAGGGTTTAACTTCAGAAACACTGACATTTGGATTTTATTCAGTACGTTTTTGGCCATCATTTGCCTGCGTTGTGTACTCCAAGTCTTTGCAAATCCTTATTGGCCGCATTCCTTGTGGGTGCTGCTGTACATGGCTAGCTAGTTCCACTGTCTACTTAAGCTAGCTAAAGGCTAGTTTATCAGGCTAGGTCTGCTGGCCACTTTGGATAGCTAAATGCTAGTTCATCAGGCTAGTTCCACTGGCTACTTTAGCTAGCAAATGCTAGTCCATCGGGCTAGTTCAGATGGCTACTTTGGCTAGCTAAAGGAGAGTTCAGCTGGCTAGTTCACAGGGTGCATCTAGCCTCGGGAATAATCATGCGTTTTGCTATCTGTGTTCCACCCACGGCTTCTCCTTACTTCTCACCTCATTATTCTGCCCTCCCTCCCCTCTTGCTAGGTGCTGATAAAACAGGAGATCCAGAGGAAGAGCGGCTACGCCATCCAGGTGGATGAGGAGCACCTCAGAGTGCAGCTAGACACCATCCAGTCTGAACTCAATGCCCCCACACAGTTCAAGGTGGGTGGGTGTGTCTTTGGGTGTGTGGGTGGGTCTTTGGGTGTGTGGGTGTCAAATGGTATACATTTTTTGCCCCATGCTAAAGCTGTTATCTTCATGAATTTGTCGACGTAATTAGTAATTTAATGTTGGTTGGTTTGATGTAAGCTATGGCATGTACTATACTATGGCTCAATTCATTCATTGTTTTTAAATATATTAATAGATGTAGGACATGGTTTGGCCCAGGCCCGGCGTTGTTGGTGGGCCTAACAAGCCTGGGCCCACCCACTTGTACAACTGGCCCATCCTAAATGACTGAGAGAACATATATTTTCTTAACTTTTATTTTTAATTCTTAAAATGAACATTTAAATACACAATAAAGTTTTAAAAAAAAACGTTATTAGCCTACTATCATGTGTGAAGTCTGGAACAATCACAACAGGCCATTTTACGTTGGCCCAGGCCTGTTAAGCCCACGCACGCACTTTACGTCACGGCACGGAGGTTGTTCAGCAGCAGCAGCAGATGACAACTTGTTTGAAAAATCTATTATTTTTTATCTAATTAATTCATTGTTATGGCACAACAGGCATTGATGTAGCAATGTAGGCAAGACTGGAGGTAGAGCTGAAAATTCCTGCCTGACTTGATTGTCTCTATATTGGCTTAAAAGCAGAGTGTTTCTGCTGAAGCTTATGAATTGACAAGTCAATCTAGCTCGCCCAGCAGTCGATCTCTCTCTCTCTCCCTGCAATCAGCTTAAACAAATGGGCTAATAATCCAGCCAGGTGTTTCCTTAAATAGAATTAGAATGTCAGTGTTCTAAATGAATGGATGTAGTGGTCGACACAATCCATAGCAAAAAATAAACATGATAGATATGCTATGTTTCATTTTCCCACAATTTGAGCTATATACCTGCTTTTAATAAATACAAACTGTCGTGGGTAAATAATAAGCTATCTCGGCATTGAAAATGTTTTATAAAATGTGTCATTGTCAACCAGACGCACTAATTGCCTTCCACTGCATAATATCAGTCATGTCTGTTCCAGCGAGACAACCAGTTGGAAACTGTCAAAGCAAGGCAAACAGTATTAACTTCTGTAATTAAAAGGCCCAGCCAAAATTAAAATCCTGCCCCGCCCCATCATATTAATATATTTCTGCACTGTTGTTTTTATAAACCAGGGGCGGTTAAACGAGTTGATGTCACAAATCCGGATGCAGAACCACTTTGGGGCGGTGAGGTCAGAGGAGCGCTACAATGTGGACGCTGACGTTCTCCGGGAAATCAAACAGGTGAGATATGGCCACCATTACAGTTGTGTGTGTGATGCAATTTCTATTACTTATGGTTTGCCATTTAACATCTAGTTCGTCTGCTTTTACCCAAAGCAAAAGCGGCATAGATGTCTTGATTAATACATTTTACTAATTGAGTATGGTTAGAGTTGGGCATCTTGCACGAACCCAGTTGAACACCCTAACCACTAGAAGCTATCCTGCCTATGAAGTCTGTGTTGACTAAGATAATTAAAAGATAAAACTCTCTTTCCCCCTCCACCTACAGCACCTGAAGCAGCAGCAGGAGGGCCTGAGCCACCTGATCAGCGTGATCAAGGACGACCTTGAGGACATCAAGCTCATAGAGCACGGGCTGACAGACAGCGGACACATTCGGGGCGGGGTCCACAGCTGAAACACACAGCTGGGTCCACAGCTGAGTTAGATTTTAAAAACCCACCACACACACACACCATCTCTTAAAGAAAAGCCCAACGGAGTACATATGTCTGAACTTTTTTTTGCAGTTACACCAGCATAACGTTCAGGAGATCCGCTAACTACTCCTGCTATGTTTTCTGTACTAACAAAGGGCAGTGGATAGGATTCAACTGTGTCTACACTGACTCACCTATTGATCAAGCTTTGGAAATCGTTTGTACAACAAAATTGAATTCATTGTAAATAGGTTTTTCATTGCCTTTGTGACATGACAAACTCCATGTTTTAATAATAAAAAAACTCCTTTAAGAACTTTAACACTATTTCTTAATTTTTACACAAATTATCCTAGACTGTATAAAATAGGGGATCCCTTTGTGCCAAACGTTGGTTTCAGTTTCATATATATTGCTATATATTCTTTATACCAAACGACATGCCTTTTTTTTTTTTGGCCGTCTTTTTTATTATGAAATTATAGGCCTTCTCAAAATTATGTAGGAACAGCTGCTCAGTGGGTTTATATAGGACATATGTCTTGGATTCCTAATCAGACTGGACTTGGCTGCACTTTAACTGATTTAAGTATCCAGCACTAAATCTCAAGAGACATTACATTGACTGTCTAAATGAAAAAGCACCTTTTTATTTGTAAGCCACATGCACAAGGAAGTATTGCCAGTGTGATATACAGTTCTGTAGACCATGCTGTAATTTAATATAATCATCTTGGCCTGTAAATGACCATCATTAATAGTGTGTGTAATGTATATATTATATATCTTTTTTTAGAAGAATCAGTGCTTCACAAATCACACCCAAGTCCCATTTCACACATACCAATACATTTATTATTCAGCAGCCAACCTTTAACACATTCTCTTGAATGAATGGTGCACTGGTTAGAATAGTCTTCTTGAACTATCTTACACTAAATAAGCATAGGCAATCCCTTGTAAACAAGTGTTGATGATGATGGGTGTGATTGTGTTTATATGGAGCCAGGGCCCCCCCAGCCCCAGACCCCCCACCACCAGTCTATGGGTGTGCAGTGAGGGCCACCAGGCGAAAGGCCTCCATGAACTCATTGATGTCGATGCTGCCGTCCTTGTTAAAGTCGATGCTGAGGGCCAGGTCATCGATGGCCTCGTCGTCAATCTCCGTCTTCAGGTGGGAGCTCAGGAGTTTCCAGGTCTGCCGAAATTCTTCGAATGACAGCAATCCTGGCCGGGGGGGGAAAGACTTGTTTTATTCTGTTGGAAATATGAGCGTCGTGGCTGGCTGCTGGATTCGCTGTTCCTTTATAAGGTGTTGTTTAAACGTGAGGCAAAGTTGTGTGTTGTGTCGTTATTGTGTCTGGTTTGTGTCTGTTGTGTACACTTGCTGAACCCACTTCCAGCCCAAAATGCTGCACTGACAACAGGAACATATATAGATTTGTAGCCACCCAATAGATTCAATAACATGCTGATTTAATAATCTGAATTTGGATTTTAAGTAACATACATGCAGGCTTTTCTGAGGTGCAGTACATAGCAAAAATATTAATTATGCATCGGTAAAACACAAGTTAGGTTTGCTCATGGAGGAGTAACTGTTCTGTAATCCACTTTTCATAAGTTTGGTAGCACAGATGTGGATTATAGGTTGAAATGTACTGCATATGTACCATGTCATTTTCATTATGCAATATTGACCATGAACATAAACTATAAACAACTACATTTAAAAATCCCTATCCTAAAAAAGTGCAATACTGCAATACTTGACTACACACTGGACATTTTGGTACCAAAAGAAGTGTAGGTACTTCTTACCAAAATATGTACTGATAGCACAATTTGATTACAATAGCTTAGAGAGCAGCTTGCTAAAGGATACTATCGAAGGATACTTTAGAGGACACTCTGATGATAAGCACAACTAGGTCAGAAATAGAACGGTCATAGAAGGTCATTTGTGAACTAGGCTTGCAAACAAAAGCCCATACACCTTTTGATGAGCAATCTAGATGACATTATACTGAATTTGAGTAATATAGTGTAAGATTGTGTTTATAGCTTTGATACATTAAGAATGTTTCTGGTCTTTGTCAATGTTGAGAGGAAAGAGCACTTGCAGGGAACAGATTTTCACACACAAGCTTGGTGGTTTCCTTCTGGTTTATTAAACCTTGTTTTTTTTAACAGAATCTGATCTTTTGCTTTTACGATAATCGCTAGTGTGTTTGACTCCCAGCCGAAAGGTTCTGGGTTCGAACCCAGATGTCTGCATTGCAGTCTACCTGTAGGCATCCTAGTGCAAGATGACCCCTACTGATCCTTACCTCCATGAATATGACTTTCAGTGTAAGTCGCTTTGGATAAAAGCATTATGTATGTTCCATACATAAATAGATGAGTGAATACAGACAGCTAAAAAGAGTCTCACCTGAGTGGTCTGTGTCTATGATCCTGAAGATGGTCTCCAGGTTGGAGTGGTTTCTGTACATGGTCTCCAGGATGCTGGCATTTGAGAGCTGACATTTAAAGGGACAGTGTGTTCATTTTAAACACAGGTACATGAATAGCAGTGTTGAGAATCTTTTTTTGCTGCCACCTGAATTGTGTGTGTGTGTGTGTGTGTTATTCTATTAATAAATATCAGCTTAATTTCACGGGCACACACACACTATGGACCTCATACACACACACTATGGACCTCAGGTTTGGGCTCGGTGAAGACCAGCTCCTGGATCCACTCCCGATAGTCCAGCATGCCGTCCCGGGTGCAGGTTCCCAGCTGCGAGCACAGGACTCTCCAGGGCAGACCCAGCTTCAGCACCCCCTCCATGGCACTGGCCCAGTGCGTCAGAGAGATCTCCCCTAGTGGATGGACCAGAGCACTGCAGTTTAGCCCCTCAGTGACATCATGTGTTAGCTTCCATACACAGCCACTAGATGGGGATGAATAAGCATCACTGCTGCATTGCACTGCTATGTTGTCTCCCAGTGAACAGAAAGATCTGTATTGCAAGGAGAGGATTCTTTCTAGCTTGATTTTTGTTTCTGTCCAAAGCACTTGTAATCTCTCAACTTTAAAAAGTTGAGAGATTTATTTATTTTTTCTGATTATCATTATGATTATTATTAGATTATTTTGATGATGGCAGTGTTAAAGCCATGTTCTAATTGAGCTCCACAGAGCTTTTAGCTGAACGGTTGCCATAGCGATGTGACATACCTGTGTTGTTAGGATCATACTGCTGGAAAGCACTGAGGAGGTCTGACTTGTGGGCGAACAGCTGCTCCCTCAGAGCGCAGAGAGCTGACCGCTCTGTTCTCCCAACACTGAGAAAAATACACACACACACACACACACACACACACACACACACACACACACACACATATACACATGCCCACATAACCATATTGCATCATAGATATCTGTATTCATCTTGGTGTGTTCAGTATTATGATGTAGTAAAATAAGAATGTCTGTTAAGGGGGGGGATAGTCTACTGGTTAGGGTGTTCAACTTCTATAGCTGAAAGGTTCTGGGTTCGATCCCCCTGAAGTCTACCTGTAGGCATCCTTGAGCAAGATGACCTAACCCCTACCTGCTCATTAATGACCTGTATCCGAATTCACTGTCAAGTCGCTATGGATAAAAGCGTCTGCAGCTAAATGACTAAATAGTAAATAGTAGTTCCACATGCCCGACCAAAACATGCATGTACACAAGCCACCGTTCACTATGCCCTTGTCCCGCCTTATCTCTGTGTCCTCTAAAGTATCCCTTTGTTTGCATTTGTGCTTCTCTTGAAACTCGTCATCCAAAGTCTACTATCAGTGAAAAATATTCCCATAAGACGTATCTACGACACTTCCTTTGGGTACAAGAAAAATGTACCAAAGAAAACTCTTTCCACGGTTGTGGGAAAGAGTGTAGTGGTTGGTGGTGGGGGGGTACCTCTGTCTGAGGGTCAGTTTCCGGCAGATCTGGCTGGACTGGTATTGGATGAAGTGGGGGACCAGGTCAGGGCCCATGTAGATGTATGCCCCCCGGTTGCTGCCCACCTCGTAGTAGTTGGACGCTGAGAATATCGTCAGAACCTGTGAACCAAAGCCCTGTTCATTGTGGGTTGTTTTAATGGAAAGTTTCATTCTATTCACATTATTTAAACCTGCACTATGTAACTTTTTTACCGCAGCTATTTACTCCATTACAAACATATCTGAACTAGAAAGTTTTTCAAGAATGAAACACGAGTCAATCCATCCAATGTCATAGCTATAACTGCAGTTACAACCCAAGCCACTAGATGTCGCTAATAGGAAAACTTACATAGTGCAGGTTTAATATAATAACCTTTTATATGCCTCTAAAAATTCCTCTCAACATACTTTTATGCTCAGTCCGGCTGTCATTCTTTCTCTGCTAATCAATTCATCGTATAAGTTATTGAAGACGTTTTTTCCAGCATGACTCCAAATAAAAGGAGGACTACAAATTATGAACCCAAAAATAATGAGCATATAACTTAATAACTGAAAACCCTGCCGATACCAACTTAGATTCAGAAAATTTCTTTAGTTGGCTTCGTCACAAATCTGACATCCGATTTGAAGTATGATATTGAATGATATTGTAGTCATGTATAATGTAATGACATGTATCTTGCTTTGGATAAAAGCATCTACTAAATGACTGAATAGTAATAGACAATTGTTATTTCTTTAAATAGTAATACCACCCACCCTGCGGTTGTGGCAGAACTCGTAGCCGTCCTGCTTGCACTCGTGCGAGCGGATAAGCAGCTGGAGGCGGTGTCTCCCCAGCACTTCCTCTGTGATGTCCGGCCCCCAGTAGCAACCCCCGCCCCGCACCTGGTTGGGCTCACAGCCGTCCTGGGCCATGGGGTCGCTCCACAGCATGTCAACCATCTGACACAGACACCCGACATCATTCATGTTCTTAATCCAATCAATGCAGCATTGGATAAGTATATACATATCAAATGACAACAACAAAAAATGGTGTATGTATTTTTATGTCATTGTTTACTATTTCATAATTTAGAAGATGCTTTTATTGAAACAAGTATCCATTTTTGCTTGTCGTTAATGAGCAGGTAGGGGTTAGAGGCATCTAGCTCAAAGGATGACTACAGGTAGACTGTGTGGACATTGGGAGTTTGAACCCTGAACCAATTGGCTGGGAGTCACCCTAATCACTTCGTTGAAACTACAAAAAAAAGTTCTAATGATCTTCTTCCTCTCACTCACTTGTTTCCACTCGTCCCCGTTGGAGGTCTGGGACGCCGGGTCCGAGTCATCATCATCATCGTCGGAGGAGGAGGAGGAGGAGGAGGAGACCAGTCTCCTCAGCTCTTTGAGGGACTGGCTGAGACCCGCCTGCTGCCGCCTCCTCCTCAGCTCCTCCTCCACTGCCTTGCTACCGCGGCTCACGGTGGCTAGGCCGTGGATGGAGCGCCGTTGGATGGGGTGCCTGGAACCAGAGCCCGGGCCTGGGGCACCTTTGGCGGGAGAGCAGGCCTCCCACCGCCGATCGGCCCCTATCCAGTGGTGGTTCTTCTCCTCGCCTTCCTCAGTGCGGTGAAGAGATCTTCTGTTACCGCTGGCCGACGGGCGACTTCTCTTGGGCGGCCGGAGAGCAGACACGTACTGTGTGCCACACATTCACGGACGTATGGATTGATGGACAGGCAGACAGACGGACAGAGGGGCACATGGACAGACACAGACAAAGAAAAGTCTTATATTTGGTCTGTCGGTCTGACAGACCAAATATAAGACTTTTCTTTGTGCTGTGTAGAAATCAATGATGGTACTCCACTGGTTCTACTGGTTCTGCCGTATAGTTTACCTTGTGTCTTTCCATCCTGGCTATGATGTTGAGGTCTGTGGTGTCGGATATTCCCCCATGAACCACCAGCACCTTGCCATCGATCACCGTGGCCAGAGGCAGCCAGCTGAAGATCTTCTGCAGGAGTTTCAGGATCTTCTTGCCGTGAACCTATAGAACTGCGTTTCTTAATCTTTGGATCGCGATCCAGTTAGAGGTGGGTCGCACCCTGACAACCCACAAAACACTCTAAATTGGGTCCCACGGACACACTGACATTGTCATTTGGTCTTATCATATTTAGATATATGTCCAGCTGAAGTTAATCCATGATCACTATACTATACTATAGCAATATTGGGGAAAATGAAAGTTGTTAAACGTGCAAACTTGTCAAAAACCTACCCTATATTTTCCAAGCACTTCTTTGGTGAAACCATATCTGCAAAAAATCAATAATACATAGGTAAATGATTGAGTTTGGCTTCTGGGGATAAACAAAAGAACATAAGAGAGAACATAGCATATATAGTTGAGGATTGAGGGATAGGAAGCCAATGGCAAGGGTTAGTTCCTGTTGGTGTGTGTGTGGTAGGCCCACCTCAGGTTAACGATGTGGTCCTCATGGTTTCCCCTGTTGAGGTGGACCCCGTTGGGATACACCAGCTGGAAGGCAAACAGAATGAGGAGGATCTCCATGGAACTCTTGCCACGGTCCACAAAATCTCCGTTGAAAACATAGGGCTTCTCAGAGGAAGGCAGGCCATTCTGCAAGACGAAGGACGAGAGTTGCAGTTATTTTAAAATGGAAACCAAGTACAATTACAATAATACTTCATTAGCCTACTTGTTGGTGAACTGTGTGACATCTGTACGTACCTTATAAAATACTAATAACAGATCTTCTAATTGCCCGTGTAAGTCTCCTAGGACAAAAAGCATTAATGTTTTTCATTATATGAGAAAAAAGTAACAGTGTGTGTGTGTGTGTGTGTGTGTATGTGTGTGTGCCTGTGTACCGCATATGGTGATCTCCTTTGAGTGACAGGTAGAGACATAATTAATGTTGGGAAGAATTCTCAGGAGCTTCCACGCTTCTCCGAGAAGCTGCAGGACATACCGGGAATGAAGCAGCTACTGGGAATAACAAAAACCCAGAAGAACAAAAACCCAGATACGCTGGATCATGGGAAGCAGAAAATAATGGTTCTCTGGGGAAGAAAGCTAAACTTGCTAAATGTGTTATTGATCGTTAATTCTTAAACAGTTGTTGTAGTTGTAGTACAGAGCAGACTATTGTACAGTATCTTGTAAGCATAAATTATTTTCCCTGCAAAACCTAACATTTACTAACATTAACCCTATAATAATGGGTGTCATTATTAGTTTTAGTATTAGGGTTAAAAGTAATAGGGTTAGGGTTAGTAATAATAATAATAATAATTAGATTCGATTTTTATAGTGCCTTTTATAGGACCCAAGGTGTTTTACATGTGGGAGACACAGAACTAAAAAAATGTGAGTGTCTGTGGGAATTCTAAAGCTAGTGTCACCAATTATAAAAATAGGAATTTGCCTTTACATGATCACATGTTGTTTGCATACACGGATTAAGCAGTTCAAATCACAGGTGCAGCACCACCTGTGCACCTACTTGTTTGTGCTTGAAGGCCTCCAACAGTTTGGACGCCTCACAGAAGGTCATTGGGAAGGTGAGATGGGGGCCGTGGTAGCCATCAGGTACCTCGATGCTCTTGTAGCAGAAGTACCTCTCCCATTCGGTATCACGGACAACGTCATTCTCGCGGAATATATGAGAGATGAGACTTCCTGATGAGAGACAAGAAGACAGTGAGAGGTGGCAGAGCCAATCAGTGAGGGGGGGAGGGTTGGTTTAAAATGGAGATTGGATCACTGTCTAATAATCTAAGAGGACCTGAATGGGATTATGAAAGGGATTATCTCACTCTCACTACTGGCTGGAGTGAAATGGTCCATCAGGTAGCTGAAGAAATTGTAGAGCTGAAAATGATGAGGCAAATTATGAATCACCGATCAATCATCAAATACGTATGATTGAATGAAATACATGTAATTGCTCATGAATATTCATATACAAGCATTTTAATGTAAATAAAGAAAGACAGTGTTTTTTGGCTGGAATACATGGCAGATAGGAATGTCCACAATGCTGTTCAGGGGAGATGAGGGTGATGGGTGTTTTTAATTGTTCATGAATAATACAGAAAATATCATAATTTCAATGTCAGTTCAATAAAGAGAGGAGGCCGGAATACATGGTAGATATGAATGTCCATAATGGTGTTTAAAAGCAGATGATCATTTTAGGATAATGCACCTTGATCTGATCCTGTTCTCCTGCGTACTCAATGGACTGAAAAATGTTCCAGGTGCACCTGCGTCTCATCTCCAGGCGGGCCACATACTGGCGGTACCAGCGCTGGATCAGAAGAGCTGCCCTTATGGCTGGAGAGGAGGAGATGGATGGAGGAGAAACATATAAACCACATATGAGTCTTACGTGTGGATTATGCCATCTTCCTGTTCTCCCAAAACAACACAAACTGCAGTTTGGTGTTTTGCTACAGGAGGCAGGATAGTGTAGTGTAGCTATGGTGACTCTGAGCCGAAAGGTCCTGGGTTCGATCCCCAATGTCAACAGCCTACCTGTAGGCATGCCTCGCCCCCTACCTGCTCTGCTCCTTAACGACCTGTATCTGAACTCACTGTAAGTCGCTTTGGATAAATAAAAGCATCAGCTAAATAGCAAATAATAATAATGGCTCAAAAGACTCACCGATGACAGCTTCACAGTTAGCATAGAGTTAAAATAAATAGATACATTTACCATTCATAGAAATGTGAAAAACATACAAGATATTAAAATGGGTCAGTACCATTTCACTTATATTTACCTGGAACGGAGATATGTTCTAGGAAAAGTAAGACACAAGAAACAGAGAGACAAGATTAAACAATTTAAAGAGACAAAACATTCAAATAAAACAAATCAATATATATCTGTTTATTGACAGATGAATATCTCTCTCTCTCTCTCTATCTCATTATAGATATGTATCTATGTGGAAATAATCTGTAATCTGAGAATATTTCCCCACACATAGTACCATAGTATGTCCTTGGGAACTATGAACAACGCAAGTGGATCTTGCCCTACCTCTCTCCCGCTTCTTCCCCTGGGGTGCTGCTGTCTTCCCCATCCCACACCCCATGACCTGTTGTGGTTTCTTCACTGCCAATGACAAACCAATATTTAAATCAATATTCATATATCCCTGAGGGTCAGCATGTCTCTGCACATGAATGAGAGGCGTGGGTGCATAAAATAAGCATTATTTCAGTTGGTAATCCATTTAACTGACAGATATGAAGTGTAAAACACATTTTGAACAGCAGGTATGTATTGCCAGGGATTACAATTGGCTGTATCATTTAGAAACAGAGACATGTATCTGCAAGCACTTTATTCACTGTCACCATGTCTTACATTGCATATTAGGCAAATGGTAATAACAGAAATAATAGTTAAACAATGAAGAAAGATACAACCAGAATCCTACTTGATCACAGGATATTTTAAATATAGAGTATATGATTCGACCAATCGCAGTCAATTCAACCCTCAAAGTTAAATCCACCACCAAGACCTTGTAAACAAAAACCTTACCTGGCTACAGTTAGAGTGTTGATTCCCAGCAGCTCCTCCGCATCCTACAAACAAAGTTTACCTTCGTCCTTTGCATCATTTCCGCCACACTCGCAACACAACTTCGTCAGGGACACCTATAGCTCATTGCGTTAATGTCTAACGCAGTACCTAACCCGGTACTCCCTTTGTTTACCACAGTCTTTAAGCCACCTAAAAAGTCTCTGTCTCTGACCTGGGCTCGTCGTCTACTATGCAGGCGAGTGTCTTGGACAATCCCCTGTGACCACTTAATCAAAACAATAAATTGCAAGTGGATTAGGATTAAAGATGAGTATGACTACGCCCAGCCCTGAATAAACAAGATAAAGGCTTGTGATAAAGGGCAGCAACTGGAAACTCAGTAGGCTACGTACGTTGACCTCATTTCAAAACCCAATAACATCACATACATTTCTATTGTAATATGCTTCCATATGCCATTTCTACGGTGATAAAAGTAATTATATTAACTAATTTTGTGGAGCACTTACCGTGGACAAGAAAACTATTGTTTTATTGTATTATTCTATTATCAATGTCTCATTGCCCACACGAACACTGTAGTTCCTTGGGATGAGAAATATGTTCTGTTTTTAAAAATTGCATGGTTTGGTTGTGTGGTTTATTATTCACAATTAGGTTTTGTAGTCATTTCCGCTTGTTCGAACAAATCATTTTGGGATGTTATTTTCGGTAAACGTAAAGTTCTTCACATAATCAGCCCATTAATTGTCATAAGGTACATAAATAACAAAATAATTATATATAATATATATTCCAAAATAACAAGATGTGAATGAAATATTTGAGAAGTAGCAATTTTGCACTTGTGAATACATAAATCAATTTTGGTCTTGCCTTTGACACACATTGACAGATACACTTTGTCTATGACATAAACGGGGTGAAAAGATCAAGAGATGAGATTATTGTGATAATCTCATATATTTATCTCATGTTCAAGTTGTAAATAATATAATTTGAATGCTCACGGTGTATCTTTGTGCAACCCTATTGCCAGATATGTTTGGCTGTTTTTGACGCACTGATTTCATTGTTATGTCATTTTTGGTCCCACAATAACATCAAAAACAAAGTCTTAAATAATCAAATTAAATTTTATCTAAATAGTCTTCAATAGTACATTGACTTTTGCTCATAGTTGTGCATATATGCTGTTGAGTGAGATTCAGAGGTGGCATCAGTTTGTGGATTGTTTGATTTGGTAGATTGTGTAGAATATTTGGGCACAATAGCAGTTGGCCCCAATTCACTCTCTTAGCTTCAGATTGATTTCACATACCTCAGTTCCCAGGTGCAAAACAACATATATCGTCTTTAAATATGTCATGAATTAAATTCTAAATACTTAATTGGTCCACCAAGGGGCAATTTAAGGCAGCTGGTTTTGCAAAACAACAAGAAAAGAAGATGACATACAGTATAATATCAATCATTAAAAACAACAAAAACATCACAAAGTCAGTAAACAGGAGTGAACATGGACCTATGAAGCAAATATTTTTTCACTCATGAAAGATCATTTTTCGTAGTATTTTCTTTCCAACCGGATTCATCCCAAAGTCCACCTGGCATTTACATTGATACACATTTTAATAATAGGAATAATAATAATAACAGTGTCTGAGTGAGGAGCACCTGCAGCAAGCAAACTCCTCAGACCTTCAGCAACATAAGTAGCTCTTTGTGGAGCGCTTTGTGATTGTGTTCCAGGAGCAGCAGCTGTCAGCAGAGTCACTCCCCACCCTGACTGCGACGGGACGAGCCTAGTGGGAGATGTCAGATGCTCAAGGTCTTCAACGATTTAAAAAAGGCTTCCAAGCTTTCGGTGGCCTGCTGTGAACTCGGATCTCCCCCGCGGTGTCCTGCGATGAACCCGTGTCTGTGTGTGTGTCTGTGTGTGTGTGAGATCGATGTATGAATGAAGGAATGTTCATCATAAAATGATTCATGTGAACTGTAGCAGTCGACCTTGCTACATGCCACTACAGTGGCTATTTTGGCTCCTCTAATATCAGGACACAGGCAGATGATTATTAAACCGGTTTATTGTAGAGTTTGAGAATAGTTTGAACAGGCAGACCAGGTGGGATATGCTGACATGCTAGCGCTCCTCCTGAGTGTGTGTGGTGGTGGCTGGTTCAACCTGTGGGCCTTGATTGGCCAATGCCCCACAGGTGTGCAGCCTCACCCAGCCAGAGTCTAAGTAGTATGACTCTGACGCTAAAACCAGCCACCAACAACACACCCTCCACATGAATGCATTGTCCAACTGCTGGCTTGTAGAAGAAAGAATATTCATCATAAAATGATTCATGTGAACACATTGTCCAACCACTGATAGTATTAAGTAATATCAGCTTCTAGAACAAAGATGTGTGTGTGTGTGTGTGTGTGTGTGTGTGTGTGTGTGTGTGTGTGTGTCTCAGTGTCTGTGTGTGTGTGTGTGTATCTCAGTGTGTGAATTAACGCATGTTCATCATACAATGGTTCTTGTGAACACATTGTCCAATTGCTGATACTATTAAGTAATATTGGCTTGCAGAACAAAAATGTGTGTGTGTGTGTGTGTGTGTGTATGTGTGTCTTTTTTGGTGCCAACAGTGCAATGTTGAGTCTTGAGAATCATTTTAGACACATATTTTGCAGAGAGAGGGAGAGTGATAAAACATTGTTCTCGTTGAGGAGCATTCCATACTTTGTGATGTTGTGTCATTGTGCTATGTTATTGTATGTTAGTGTCACATCCTATATATTTTTAATATTTATTTTATTTTATCTTAGTTAAAACGAGATTGAGCTATCTTTCCGGTATTTATGAAAACTGGTTAATCCCACGATCTCTAGAAAGCATTAGCTGAAGTTGGCTGGCTGACTCTACAACAAGGTCTTGAAAGGATCTCCGTTGCTAGGTCGTTACTAAGGTTCCTCCTACTGGCTGGAGTAGTAAACTACCATTTGTGTTGCTACAGACGTGACTGATTGTTTTCCAGATACAATGTGAGTTGTATCGCAGTTTCCTTGGGATAGCCTACAGATAACAAAAACCGATTTTCTTTTCAGAACAAATTGCCCCACAATATGACTAGATTTGAATTATATATTTTATATTTTGTTGGTAACTGGTATAATTGCAATATTACATAATATTGCTTAATCAAGCCTTTCTTGGCCATTCTCATCTTTAGGCTACTAGAAGAATTGTAAAAATATGTATACAAAATAAGTAAAAGCAAAGATATAAAAGTTTCATTGAGTTTGTCAAACCAAGTGAGGAAATATCCAGAAATCTAAAAAAAAAATTCTTTATTGGCATATGTTATAATCATTAATTTTTCTTGATACATGGCAATATGTATGAGTATGTAGGAATCTGTATTAATTCTGTAATTAATATATGCTAAAGTCTAGTGTTATATATCTAGAGTTGTTGAGAGTTTCTTATATACTTAGATGTTTCTTCAGCAAGGTTTTTATACATCTCATCTAATAATAATAATAATAATAATAATAATAATAATAAATTAAACTTATAATGTGCCTTTCATTGGGACCAAATACGTATGATGCAAATTAGCAGTCATTGTAGGTTAAAAACAGTTCAAAAGTATATTCCTTGTCCGTGTAGTGGATGATCCAATGTGGGAAATGGAAGTTAATTGACTTTTTATTTGTTGATTTGTTTGTTACATTTCAATAATCCCTCTTTTTGGTTGATGGGATGTGTTTAGCAAGATTTTTTTTAGAGGAATAAAGTTTCATTTCAAATAGTTTCATCAGTCATTTGCGGTCATAAAAGGATGCATGTTTTTGTCACCTTGTCATACCACACAAGTGTGGTCTTTATCACTTTTTTCCCCCTCTACCTCCTTCACAATCCCTCTCTCTGTCTCTCTGCCAGATTGTCCTCTTCACACCAAAAAGGTGGGACAAGACAACAATGTTAAGCATCTCAAGGCCAAGCGGGTGCAAATGAAGATAAAAAGCCAGGTTCCCAGGCCCCCGCCAAACAATAGCTACTATAGCATCCCCCCGTCTAGTCACTCCATACCGCCACCGACACCGGCAGCATCGACACTTCTGTCCTCATCATACACCACAAAAAAATGTCCCTCGCCTTCGTCGCCATGATAGTCCTGTTGGGCTCTTCGCTGGTGGTGGCGTTCGTCATGCAGCCACCAAAAGAAGACCCCCAAGGAGGACCCACCGTCGCTCCTGTTTCTAACCACCACAGGTTAGTATTGGAATGCCTTTTTTTCATATCCACATACAATAGTATGTGGATATGAAAAAAGCTCCTATCTCAGGAAATTCTAAACATACTTATTTGTGTCAGACTGATCAATCAATCAATCATTATTGTGTCAGACATTTTTACAATCCAGGTTTTTTTGTTTTGTTTTTGAAAAATAGCATAGGGCCAGAGCTTATGATTTCATGGTGTCAAGAGCACATCTCAAATGTTCTCATAAATCTTAAGGGGGGGGGGCATATGTGAGTCCAGTTTTTATATGCGGTCATCTTGACCTGTGGTGTTATATAAGAGATGGCAAGGAGTGATAGCACGCTATTCAGTGCAGGCATTACCAGTGTAAATTATTGCTACACAAGATAAGCCAAAGACAACAGACAAAAAAAAAAAATCTGTATAGGTTTTAAAAACACATACAAATTTGGTGCCTCTCTTTTGGTTTGGCTTTGTTGGAAATTTGACAGCTTGTTATATTTTCAGTTCAATAGATCATTCACTACTCGATGCAATGGGTGTAATGTGTTAAATACATGGGTGTGTTTGTTTTGCGTTGCTGTATCTGCAGGTGCCAGAGGGATGCATTGCCTTCCATCAGGAGGAGTCTGCTCGGGGCCCTGAACCTGCAGGCGGAGCCCCAGCTGCCCATGGGTCAGCTGGCCGCTATCAGAGAGCAGTGGAAAAACACCTTCAGCGCTATTGGCCACCGATCCAAGGGAACCACAGGTAGTGGAACATTACATAACAAACACAACATTACATTAAGAAAAGAGCAGAAAATATCCATTTCAAAGTAATGGATATTTTTTGTACAAAAACTAAACAAAAGAAGTTACCAATGAGATTAAATATTTAGTCATCTGTAGTCTTACAAATTATTCTACTTTACTTTGACCAAAGAAATAACCTCTGACTGATTGTACTAGAAGTTGTGATTCTACTTTACTTATCCAAAACAAATACCATCGTTGACTGATTGTACTAGAAGTTGTGATTCTACTTTGCTTATACAAAAAAATACTCTCTTTGACTGATTGTACTAGAAGTTGTACATGAGTGTCTTTGTCTGAATGTTCCCTTAGGCTCTGCTCCGTCTGACAACTCGCCTGGGGTGGCACCTGGAGTTGGCAACAGCATGGACCTCAAGTGCTGTCAAGTGGCATCTCAAATCTCCCTGGAAGGTACAACCCGTGCATGGGTGTGTGTGTGTGTGTGTGTGTGTGTGTGTGTGGAAGTATGTGTGTGTGTGTGTGTGTGTGTGTGTGTGTGTGTCTCGTCGTGCTGGGGTTGGGTAGCAGTACTGGTAAAGCGCATGAAAAGTAAAGTGAAATTCTGTTTCCTGTCA